>JARQOD010003155.1:0-68299 GCA_033576555.1 Oophaga sylvatica | reverse complement strand
CCATTTCCCGTAGGTTTCTGTTGACCTGCTCCCTCTCAAGTCGTAGCTGCTCTACTTCTCTCAGGTACGACACACGATACTCCAGGAGCATCCGGATATTCCCAAGGCTCTCCTGGATCCGACAACGAGGAACGGAACCATCCCGTCTTCACCCACGACCTGGACTTCGTCATCAGCCGGAATCCTGACTCTCGTCACACCAGACTTATTTACCATCTCCTGCATCACTTTCCCGAGTCTTCCGATGACCTTCTTCACCAGACCTGTCAGGAGTCGAACCCAGTACCTCTTGTCCACTGGCCAGCAGCTCTACCATCTGAGCTATTCTGCTGGCTGCAAAAGTTCCTTGCTGAACTCAGATACCATTGACTGTTCTTCCTGATTGGCTACACCTAGTGCTCTCTTGATTGGGCCTCTGATTGCCAATTACACACCCTATATAAACCTGGCCCTGTGGGTGTGTCATTTGCGAGATTATTGAGCTCCAAGCCTTTAGTCAAGCGTTTCCTCCTGATCCATTGCTACAAACACTGTTCTCCTGTGTACCGACCTCCGGCTGCCACCTGACTACGTTATCTGCCTGCTCCTCTGTTACCGAACTGCCTTTCCTGTGAACCGACCTCGGCCTGCCTTCTGACTACGCTCTCCGCCTGATCCATTGCTACAAACACTGCTCTCCTGTGTACCGACCTCCGGCTGCCTTCTGACTACGCTACCTGCCTCTGCTTCCCCTAGTGTTTGCAGTAACATCGGCTCCAACCCAGACGGGATCTTGACAGAATAATCTCGCGCCAAAATGGAGTCCGCTGTGAACACCCTGAGACGGCAAGTTACGGAGCTTCAAAGTTTTTGTACTGACTCTCAAGGAAAATATGCCAAGTTACAAACTGATTTCACGGCGATACAACAGGAAGTAATTGAGCTACAAAAACAACTTCTGGACGTGCGCAATTCAGGGTCCGAATCAAACGCGCGGCTGCCACTGCCTGCAAAGTTCAGTGGGGATCACAAGCAGTACCGAGGATTCCTCAATCAATGCCGCATATACTTCCAGATGCAACCTGCTCCCTTTACCAGTGAGAGGAAGAAAGTTTTTTTCATGATAAATCTCCTGACGGATGAAGCTCTTGCTTGGGCTTCACCTTATGTAGAAAAGGACTATGCCCTCCTTAATGACCTGGAAGCTTTCATCGCAGCTATGAATCAAGTTTTTGATGACCCAAACCGCTGTGCCACAGCAGAAACCAAATTACATAATTTGCGCCAAGGACGTCGCTCTGTTGCGGAATACACATCGGAGTTCCGTCGCTGGGTGGCCGACACCACCTGGAATCCAGCGGCCCAGAGAAGTCAATTTCGACGAGGGTTATCAGAACCAGTGAAAGACGAGCTTGCCAGGGTTGAGACCCCTGACCAGTTGGAGGACTTTATTCAACTATGTATCCGGATTGACCAGAGACTTACTGAAAGGAGAAAGGAGAGACTGCGAGCACTTGGGAATAGCCCTGGCTTCTCATTTTCAGCATCAGACCACCAAGAAAAGACGCAAGGCGTGTCTGAACCGATGCAGATCGACGTCATCAGAAGACCACTCTGCACAGGAGAAGGAGAGGCGACGTGCAGAACATCTCTGCCTCTATTGTGGGGACCCTGGACACTATGCCATCAACTGTCCTAACAAAAGGACTATAGCCTTTACCAACAACAGGTCTGCCAGCAATATGGACCTTTCTCAGCAGTCGGATTCCATCTTGCAGACTATCTCATCAGTAACGCCAGAAATAGACAAAATACATAATACATCATCTCATTTGTAATCCCCATTCAGGTTGTAATGGGCACCCAAAACAAACAATGCTCTGCCCTGTTGGATTCGGGAGCAGGAGGGAATTTTATGGACTTAAAATTTACACGTGATAATAAATATTTCCAGTAGGACCAAATCCACACCAATTGAAATGGAAACGGTGGATGGATCACCCTTGTCTCTGGACCTGTCACGCATGAGACAATCGAACTGGAGATTTGTATCGAACCGGATCATCATGAAGCTGTCAGTTTCCACCTTATCTCATCTCCGAAATTTCCGGTTATTCTAGGGATCCCCTGGTTTTCAGTCCATAACCCTTCTATCAACTGGGCATCAAGGACCATCACCTTTCCATCTGACTACTGTAAGAATAATTGTCATAAGGAACCCCCTGTTCTCCAACAAGTCCAAATCTCTGAGATTTCGCATGAGAAGGAAGAGAAACTACCACCTCAATATCAGCAGTTTCTCTGATGTCTGCAGTAAGAAGAAAGCAGATCATTTACCTCCTCACCGTCCTTACGACTGTCCCATTGAATTGCTGCCAGGAGCAACCATTCCATTTGGACGGATTTACAATCTTTCCGAACCTGAATTGAAGGTATTAAGAAAGTTCCTGGATGAAAATTTAGAGAAAGGCTTTATTCGACCTTCCACATCTCCAGCTGGGGCACCCCTGTTCTTTGTTGAAAAGAAAGACTCCACTCTGCGGCCATGTATTGACTACAGAGAGATGAATAATATCACTGTCAAGAATCGCTACCCGCTACCCTTGATTCCTGAACTATTTGAGAGACTCCGTTCTGCGAAAATCTTTACGAAGCTGGACCTTAGAGGGGCTTACAACCTCATACGGATTCGCCCAGGAGATGAGTGGAAGACCGCCTTCAGAACGAGATATGGACATTTTGAATCTCTGGTTATGACCTTTGGTCTTAGCAATGCCCCAGCCACCTTTCAACATTTTATTAATGATGTATTTCGAGATTTCTTGGACCAATTCGTTGTGGCTTATCTCGATGACATTCTTATATTTTCAGACACCTTGGAAGAGCATCGCAGGCACGTCCAGTTAGTCTTGGAACGACTACAGGAGAACCATCTTTACATTAAACTTGAAAAATGTGAGTTTGAACAAACCAGTATCCAATTTCTGGGATATATCATCTCCCAGAAGGTCTGAGCATGGATCCCGCAAAATCAATGCTGTAGTGGACTGGCCTGTTCCAAGAAATTTAAAAGACGTCCAGCGTTTCATAGGATTTGCAAATTTTTACCGAAAATTTATAAAGAACTTTTCACGGATCATACTACCAATTACTACACTAACAAAAAAGACCAAAGCATTTTTCTGGTCTCCGGGGGCACAGGAGGCTTTTTACAAATTGAAAACTCTTTTTACGTCTGCTCCATTGTTAGTACACCCAAATCCTGAATTGCCATTTACTGTCGAAGTGGACGCCTCGGACTCTGCAGTGGGAGCCATTCTGTCTCAGCGAGTTGGGGACAAAATGCAACTTCACCCATGTGCGTTTCTTTCCCACACCATGTCATCTGCAGAAAAGAACTACGACATCGGTAATAAAGAACTGTTAGCCATTAAAGTTGCCTTCTCCGAATGGAGACATCTTTTGGAAGGTGCCAATCACCCTGTGACTGTCCTCACGGACCACAAGAATCTTGAATTCCTCCGTACAGCAAAAAGATTGTCTGCAAGACAAGCACGATGGGCCTTATTTTTCTCAAGATTCAATTTTATAATTTCTTACCGGCCTGGTTCAAGAAATGGCAAGGCTGACGCCCTGTCCAGGATGTGTTCGGAACCTCAGGAGAGGTCTAGTAATGACGATACAATTCTAGGCCCTAAAAATTTTTGGGAATATTGCACTCTAGAGGACTATGTAATAGAATTAAAGATGGATATCAAGAGGACTCTTTCCTTAACCATCCTTCGGAAGACGTCGATCTTTCATTCAAAGAGGGGTTTTGGATGCAGAAACACAAAATATATGTACCTGAATCTTCTCGCCTTGAAGTCCTCAAAAGTGTCCATGATTCTAAACTGGCAGGACATCCTGGAGTTGCAAAAAACACAAGACTTACTACTTCGTTTCTTTGGTGGCCTAATTGTAGGAAGGACGTGAGGAAATATGTTTCAACCTGTTTAACATGCGCACGAAACAAAACCCCACGATCGTCTCCTCTAGGACTCTTGCAACCACTTCCAGTTCCATCCAGGCCTTGGGGATCTATTTCCATGGATTTTATTGTGGAACTACCCCCTTCCAAACAGATGACCGTCATCCTTGTCATAGTGGACCGACTCACAAAAATGGCCCACTTTATTCCAACTGAAGGAATTCCTACTGCTGAAAAAACTGCAGAACTGATAATCAAAGAGGTATTCAGGTTACATGGAATTCCTGACAGCGTGGTGTCTGACAGAGGCGTTCAGTTTACGTCAAAATTTTGGAAGAGTTTCTGTACAGCCTTGGGAGTCACGGTGAATCTTTCTACCGCTTTCCATCCTCAGTCCAATGGCCAGACGGAGAGAACGAACCAGACTTTGGAGCAATACCTCCGTTGCTTCATTTCCTATCTTCAGGATGACTGGGTGGACTATTTACCAACAGCAGAGTTTGCCTACAACAACTCCATACATAGCGCTACATCTCAAACCCCATTTTTTGCTAATTATGGAGTACATCCAGTATTTATCCCTAATCTGCCAGTGAACACTCCCATTCCTGCTGTAAATGACAGGCTTGCAAAATTACAGGAATCCCAGAAGGAATTATCAGAGATATTACTCAAGACCCAGGAAGTATATAAGGAAGCAGCAGATAAACATCGGAGAGTGCCCCCTGCTCTTCAGGTTGGAGACAAAGTTTGGCTGTCCACTAAAAACCTTAAGACACATGTGCCATCCTCCAAATTGGGTCAGAAATTCATTGGACCTTTTCAAATTTCTGCAAAAATTAACCAGGTTGCTTTTCGTTTAAAACTTCCCAACAATCTAAAGATTCATCCAGTGTTTCACATATCCTTGCTCAAACCCTTCTGTGAAAACCCGTTTCCAGGAAGAATTCAGCCACCTCCTCCACCAGAAAGAATCCGTGGTGAAGAAGAATACATTGTGGATAAGATTCTGGACTCCCGAAAATTCAGAGGTAAACTGCAGTATCTGGTGCAGTGGAAGGGTTACGGACCAGAGGAAAATTCATGGGAACCAAGGGACAACGTCCATGCTCCTAGACTAACAAGAGCCTTTCATCAGAGGTACCCGGATAAAGCCAGCTCCTGAGATATCCAGAGGCCATCCTGGAAGGAGGGGAGTACTGTCAGGAGTCTAACCCAGTACCTCTTTTCTACTGGCCAGCAGCTCTACCATCTGAGCTATTCTGCTGGCTGCAAAGTTCCTTGCTGAACCCGGATACCATTGACTGTTCTTCCTGATTGGCTACACCTAGTGCTCTCTTGATTGGGCCTCTGATTGCCAATTACACACCCTATATAAACCTGGCCCTGTGGGTGTGTCATTGCGAGATTATTGAGCTCCAAGCCTTTAGTCAAGCGTTTCCTCCTGATCCATTGCTACAAACACTGCTCTCCTGTGTACCGACCTCCGGCTGCCACCTGACTACGTTATCTGCCTGCTCCTCTGTTACCGAACTGCCTTTCCTGTGAACCGACCTCGGCCTGCCTTCTGACTACGCTCTCCACCTGATCCATTGCTACAAACACTGCTCTCCTGTGTACCGACCTCCGGCTGCCTTCTGACTACGCTACCTGCCTCTGCTTCCCCTAGTGTTTGCAGTAACATCGGCTCCAACCCAGACGGGATCTTGACAAGACCTCTGGGCACTTGAACGATGTCTTCCATCAAGCCAAGCTGATTTTGAGTCTTTCTTACTTGCTCCAGACGTCGAGCGGCTTCTCTATTTCTCAACAGGATCACCTGTTTCGTGCGGAGACAATGTAGGTGCATGTCGCTCAGGATAGCCACCCGCTTCATCGTGACTTCCCTAGTCGACAGTATGACCAACTGTTTCATCTCTGGCACCCAGTTCACACTGCATGCTTCTACTGCCTTTCTAAAGGCCGCATGCACCTCCTCAATGGCACACACTTCTCGCCTGTCTTCGGGTATCTCTATTACACACTTGAAAACGGACCCGTCACCTTCTTGGACAGACTGTTGTACCTCCTCGTCCTGAGCGTTAGTACAGTTTTCCAAGACATCACTTTCCCTTGTGTGCCTATCTGCATGGCACTTCCCTTGCTGGATTTCTTCTCCCAGAGATTTCTGGAGCTGGGCACCAGTCTCCTCCTCCATCTTGAGCTCTCGGAGAACTCCATCTCGCTCTTCTGCCAAGCAGCGACACTCCTGCTGATGTTTCTCTTGGACTTCTCTGAGCACCTCCGTCTCTCTCCATAGAGCCTTGTTCATACTCTTACATGCTGAAAGACGATCTCTGAGCTTAGAGACTTCCTTCTCCAGCTCCTCCACTTTGTGCTCAATCATTCGTCTCAGGACCCTTTCCTGCTCGACTGCCTCTTTCACTGTTTCTTTACACAGCTCTATCTCCTCATCAAGGACAGTCACCTGACCAGTACCTGACCCTGACTCTTCCTCATCATTTCTCTTCTTAGAGGACGTAGCCTGTCCCGCCTTTCCGCGGCCCCTGCGGCGAGAGGAAGATCTGCTATTTTTACTCGGCTCCACCTTACTGCACTCGCTTTCCCTTGCAGTCGAGTCACAGTCTGCACAGGAGTCACTTTCGGGGCCCCTCCCATTACCCTCTAACCGGGTGTCCGTTCTAGAGGTCTTATCTACCACATCGTCATTGGTTCTACTGTCATACATTTCAGAGGACATCATGTCAGTACGTCGGGCAGACGCATCCTTTCCTCCTGTGTCACCGTCTGACTCGTCAGTTTTGGGAGGTGTCACTGTCCCAATGTCTGCCACCCCAACAGTAGAGAGGCCTCCCCCTCCCGCTGTAGAGGAACTCCCCTTGATGCCCACAAGCCATGAGAAGAACATGTTAGAGTCCACGACCTATGAGACCTACAGGACAACGACAAATCTAGGGTACTAATTATGCGACATCCTGTCCTGCAATTTTCCCAGCCTGTCTCAAATACTACCCTGGCCACTGGATAATCTTTAGTGTCCCCATGGATACAGGTGACCCCGACCTTTCTTCCAGGTATTTGAAACCGTCAGGTGCAACCCTCACTAGAGTCACCGGACTCCCCGAGTCGACCAGACCCACCACGTCTTCATGGTTTATCTGCAGGGCACACCCCCGTAGTAGTGTGCCGGGTGGATAGTTCCTAAGGCAGACTGGACACACATAACATATTTGCCCCGGGCAACAGTTTGTCTGGACCTCCCCTTTAACGTTGGGATCCTCCACCCCCTTTTTGCCAACCATCCCCTTTTGGGTTGCCGCCCCTTTTGGGACTCCGCCCCCTTTTGGGCCATCATCCCCTTTTGGGTTGCCACCCCCTTTTGGGACTCCGCCCCCTTTTGGGCCATCACCCCTCCTTGGGTTATACACCGTGGACTCCCCCACGGCTCTACCAGACCCCAGTTCGCACAGACCCTTATGTTTCTCGGGGCTGGTACCGTCACTTTAAGAGGTCACCCACTCTGGACCTGAAGTCCTTATGGTACCTCACCAGCTCCTGCTGGTACTGCCACCTTCCGCCAGCACCTCCGGCTACCGCGCACAAGCCGCTGCTGCCACTGCAGCTCTTGCTGCTGCAGAACCTCTTGCTGCAAGTCACTGTAGCTCCTGCTACCATAAGTCTCTGCACGCTGCGCTGTCTTGCCGCTTGTCACCTTCGTGACCCCACGAGTCACAGCCAGCCGCTTGTCACCTTCGTGGACTCCGATGAGCCACAGCACACACCTCACACGTGTTCCAGAGAAAAAAAAACACCAAAAAAAAAAAATAAATAGTTTCTCACTGATTCTTCTCACTGATCCCGACCAGCCTAGCACGGTTGTCAAGACCGTCCCCTGTTGGCGTCAGCCACACAGGTTCCTGGAGACCTCAGCCTCAGAGGTACCCAGCAAACACAAAAATACAGTCTTTCTCACTGACCCGTCAGCACACCACAGACTCCTGTCTGTCACTCTTGGCCACAGAGATTTCCGGACACCTCCTCTCTCAGAGAGGCATCCCACAAAGGAAAAAACAGTCTCACTGACCCGTCAGTACACCACAGACTCCTGTCTGTTACCTGTTGGCCACACAGGTTTCCGGACACCTCCTCTGAGGTACCTCTCAGCATGCTTTTTGCTTACTTCTCAATGACCCCGGTCACATAACACAGACTCCTGTCTGTCACCACTGCTTAACAGTTTCTTCAGATACCTCTTATCTTCAGAGGCACCACATATAAACATCAATGCACAGTTTATTCGTGACCACTAGTCACACTCACGGTTTTCACAGACCGTCCGTTCCTCCTCTGGTTCCTCATTCCCAGTCCTGGAACATGTGCTCCTTGGGTCGCTGCCAGCATTCCATCCACCAATTGTAAGGTTTCACTCACTCGGCTGCTTCTGAGTAAATCAGGAGACACTTTCTATGCAAAAAGTCCTTAGGTTTATTACATCATAAACCATATGGTAACATACAATACAACTCTTCAATGCTTCAGCTCCTGCCTGGAGCCTCACTCCTCAGTCACAGAGACCTCTCTGTAATGTACTGCCTTGGACACATGGAAGCCTGTCCTCACTGGCAGACTCCCACACACTCTCTCACAGGTGCAAAACACACTCCATTACATAGGTGTAACTCCACCCACAGGTGAGGTCAGGAATCACATGGTTATGTCACATGGTCATGACCTCACCACAGGTCCTTCAGCTACACCATTACATACAGGTTTTATCCCAGGTATTTAGACACAAGCCCCTTGGGTGGGTTTGTAGGTGACTGGACCCACCCAGCTCTCCTAGTCACCTGGAAGCCCCCCAATATATAGCACAACTCTCAACAGTAGATCTGCTGAACAAAACATGCTCAGGCTTCCATCACAGGGTCACCCACCTCTGTGATACATAACGTCCATCCATCACATGTCTCCATGCATATCCCGAGGGCCATACACAGTGCCCCCTAGCTGCATCAGGGGTCATTACACCACAGGGCGTATTGCTGCTGTGGATAAAGGGGAACTACCTGTACCTATTCAGGATTTTTGGAAAGTTTTTTCTGAGAAGGAATCGCAGATTTTACCTCCCCATAGAGACTATTATTGTACTATTGAATTTGTCCCTGGAGCGACTCTTCCTAAAAGTCGTTTATTTAATTTGACTATTCCTGAGAGAAAGGCTTTGGAGGAATACATACAGACAAGCTTGGCCGCCGGTCACATTAGGCCTTCCAAGTCTCCTGTGGCGGTTGGATTTTTTTTGTTAAAAAAAAGGACGGCGGTTTACGGCCTTGTCTAGACTTTCGTGAGATTAATAAGATTACTGTACGCAATCCTTACCCACTGCCATTGATTCCTGATTTGTTTAATCAGTTAGTGGGGGCCAAGTGGTTCTCTAAAATTGATCTTCGAGGGGCATACAATTTGTTGCGCATGAAGGAGGGGGATGAATGGAAGACTGCGTTTAACACTCCTGTGGGGCATTTTGAGAATCTGGTTATGCCTTTTGGACTTTCCAGTGCTCCGGCATTTTTTCAGAATCTTATTAATGACATCCTTAGACCTTTGATCGGCAGAAGTGTAGTTGTGTATTTGGATGACATTTTGATTTATTCGCCGGATTTGGAGTCTCATTGGAGGAGTGTGCGTGAAGTATTACAGTTACTGAGTGATAATTCACTTTTGCCAAACTAGAAAAATGTGAGTTCGCTGTACAGAGACTTAGTTTTTTGGGCTACATTATCTCCAGCGAAGGTTTTGAGATGGACCCGGTGAAAGTTCAAGCTGTGCAGGAATGGCCTAGACCTATTGGTTGTGAAATCAATACAGAGGTTTTTGGGTTCGCCAATTATTATAGAAAATTCATAAAAAATTTTTCTATTATTGTCAAACCACTGACAGAACATAACAGTAGGATGGCACAACTGCAAACTGACATTCTAAGCAAGGAAACCACTAATTAGAAAGGCAGCCAAGAGTCCCAAGGTCACTCTGGAGGAGCTTCAGAGATCCACAGATCAAAGGGGAGAATCTGTCCACAGGACAACTATTAGTCATGTATGCCACAAATATGGCCTTTAGGGAAGAGATACAAGGATACAAGAAGAAAGCCATGTTTTAAGACAAGTCACAAAACTTCCCATTTGCAGTTTGCAAAAAGCCATATAAGGGACAAAGCGAGCATGTGGAAGCAGGTGCTCTGCTGAGAGGAGATCAAAGGAAAACTAAAATAACTGTTGGAATATGTTTTGTGCGACAACTCCATTCCTGTCTATGAGTGTTTAGTTGCTACATTTATACTCTGTTTATAAAGTTAGAACAAAAAAAACTCCCAGAGGCTCACACAGGGAGAGCATGTGACTGTATTTCCTGTTTTCCTGTGTCTGTGTATGAGAGAAGCAGCCTGCTGTAGATGATGCACAGATAGAGACACACAAATGATTTATTCCTGATCTATTAAGCTGATCATTTATTGTTCCTGAATAAAGAAGCTCTGCTGTCACACGCTTGGAGAGTATCCTGAATAATCCGCTGCCAACAGGTTATGAGCAATGAGTGACACAGAACCCCAGAGTAACACAGCAACAGAAGCCCAGAGCAAAAGCAGCACAGAGCAACAGAGAAGATGTCCACTAGCAGCAATCCTGTCAAGTTCTCAGTGCCAAGCCTCACTAACCAGAACTACCAGTCCTGGAAATTCAAGGTGTAGATGCTGCTCATAAGAGAAGGTATGTGGAAATGCACTCAGGAACAAGTGCCTCATCCATTACCAGATGATTGGCTAGAGAAGGATCAGAAAGCGCAAAGCATGATCTCCCTCAGTGTAGAGGATAATCAGATTGTGCATATATGCAAGTGTGCAACTGCAAAGGAGATGTGGGATGAGTTACAGAAAGTGCATGAAACATCAAATCTCAGCTGTGTCAGTCTAAGCTAAGTGATGGACAGAATATGCAGGACTATATAAGAAACACCCTAGAGATTCTGGAATGTCTCAGGGGTATTGGAGAAGAAATTAAAGATTTTCATGTTGCTGCACTTCTATTAAGTGGTCTTCCAGAGAATTATGACACACTAGAGAATATTGAAGGCAAACTTGTGGATTAATTCAAGAGAATAATGCAGCATGTAAGCAGCAGTAATGAATCCAGGACAGAAACAGCATTAAAGACGCAGGATTTCCCTAAATATAAGAGCAATCTAAGAGAAGCTCGTGAATGTTTTGTCTGTAAAAAGCCCAGCCACCTTAAAGCAGACTGCAGAATTTGGAAAGCAAGAATGAGTCAGCTTAAAAAGCAGAACAGTCGTCAAAGGGTTAAAAGAGCTGTAAAGGAAGATTCTGCATGTGCTGAAGCTGCATTTAATGCCAGTACAAGCCCATCTGAAAAATATATATGCACGCCCCCGGAAGAAGCAGGAGGCGAAACGCGCGTCGGGGTGAGGGACGCCGAGCAGCCATACCATCTGTTATAGGTAAATATCATTGCCATAGCATGGTTTTCTATTCAGCACGTTTTACATGTGAGGATTTCACATATATCTTGTTCATTAATTAGTATGATCTGTCTGATTTGGGTTATTTAACGCCTTCACTATTATCCCATTTTTGGCAATAGGGATGTTAGGAGTCATGCTGTGATAAGTACTATTTATATATGGGGGCTTTTTGATTGTTTCCCCGATATATTTATATATATTTTTTGGTATATGTTTTTAGACAGATTTGTTTGTCTGCCTTTATTCATTAATTTCCTCATATCTATACATTTGCACTGTTGGATTTATCTGATAGGATTTATCTGACAGTATTACTCTATAATTGCCCGGCGTCCCTTGAACAGTATTTCTTTGCTTTTTTTATGATATATTTTATATTGATTCTTTAATAAAATATTTGTTTTTAATGTTTTGGGATCTCTTCTTATTTCCCTTTGATATTTATTGCATGTATGGGAATAATAGTGTACACAAAATATATTTGGTGTATAGATTCTGGTGCAAGCAGCCATATGACAAATAACATGGAAGTCAGAAAAGGTCATCTTAGCTAATGGTCACTATATGACTTCAGAAGGAGTAGGAGACGGCTACCTCCACTGTCCAGTTTACTCAGCACCAAGCAGAAAGATCCCAGTAAAGGATGTTCTCTATGTTCCCAGCCTTGAAAGCAATCTGCTGTCAGTAAAAAAGCTCACGCAAAAGGGGAATGTAGTTACTTTTAAAGATAACAGCTGCATCATCTCAAAGAAGGGTCACACTCTTACAGAAGGAAAAATACAAGATGAACTTTATCAGCTAAACTACAAAGAAAGAGTGTCCAGTGCTAGATAAGATCTGCATAAGAACTGTATCCATGTGTGGCACGGACGTCTTGGGCACAGAGACCCAGAAGCAGTAAGGAAGCTGGCTCAACTTGTAAATGGTATTGAAATCAACCAGTGTAGTCAAATGATGAAGTGCTGTCTTAAAGGGAAAGTGTCCAGAAAATCCTTTCCTAAAATAAGCACCACTAGATCTGCACAGCCTCTGGATCTGATACGTACAGATATATGTGGTCCAACGAGTGTTCAAACTCCTAGCAAGAAGAGATATTTTCTCACATTTATTGATGACTGCTCCAGATATACAGTCGCCTACCTGCTTCACAGTAAGGATGAAGCTCCACAGAAACTTGAAGAATATCTTGCTGTCGTGTTTAACAAATTTGGAAGAATGCCAAAAGCCCTGCGTGCAGAAAATGGAACTGAATATACAAGTGGTAAGGTGCAAACCATTATGAAAAGGATGGAATCATGTTCCAGACGACCATTCCATACAACCCAGAACAAAATGGCATTGCGGAGAGAAAGAAGCGTACTCTCTGTGAAAGTGGAAGAAGTATGTTGTTTGATGTGAATCTACCTACAAGATATTGGGGAGAAGCATCATGACAGCTTGCTATCTTCAAAACAGAGTGCCAGGTAAAGCCACAAGTAAAACTCCATATGAGCTATGGACCTGCGAGAAGCCTAACCTGAAGCACCTCAGGATATTCAGAAGCAAAACGTTTATTTATGATCCCAAAGAAAAACGTTCCAAGTGGGAATCACACGCAAAGCAAGGAGTCCTGGTGGGCTATAGCGAAAGCCAAAAGGGATACAGAATCCTGCACCCAGAGACCAACACAATCAGCTGAGATGTAGTGATTGATGAAAACTCTGTATCGCTCAAATTCCATGAAGAGACACCAGTTATTCAACCTAAGAAGCAAGAACCAGAATCTCAGTCACCAAACCCGGACAACCAAGGATGCAGTAAACGTGCCAGCAGAGAGAAGATTAGTGCAAGGACTCAGCACATTGATGGAAGCATCACCACTGACGTGACTTGTGGAACGCGGTGCACTCGAGTATATTGTGAGTCTGACAAGATGATAACTGATGGGATGACAAAGCCATTATCAAGAGCCGCAGTGCGAGTAACAGACTCCATCCAATGTCACCGAGCGAGAGCGGGCAACGAGGAAAGATGTGCAAAGTTAGGAGAGACAGACCCCAAAAGACTGCAGAGAAAGGTGGAGAGACAGACCCCAAAAGACTGCAGAGAAAGGAGGAGAGACAGACCCTAAAAGACTGCAGAGAAAGGAGGAGAGACGGACCCCAAAAGACTGCAGAGAAAGCTGGTAGAGACAGACCCCAAAAGACTGCAGAGAAAGGTGGAGAGACGGACCCCAAAAGACTGCAGAGAAAGGAGGAGAGACGGACCCTAAAAGACTGCAGAGAAAGGGGAGAGACAGACCCCAAAAGACTGCAGAGAAAGGTGGAGAGACAGACCCCAAAAGACTGCAGAGAAAGGTGTGAGAGACAGACCCCAAAAGACTGCAGAGAAAGGTGGAGAGACAGACCCCAAAAGACTGCAGAGAAAGGTGGGGAAGACAGACCCAAAAGACTGCAGAGAAAGGTGGAGAGACAGACCCAAAAGACTGCAGAGAAAGGTGGAGAGACAGACCCCAAAAGACTGCAGAGAAAGGTGGGAGAGACAGACCCAAAAGACTGCAGAGAAAGGTGGAGAGACAGCCAGACTCGACAAAAAGACAAGCTGCAGAGAAAGGTGGAGAGACAGACCCAAAGACTGCAGAGAAAGGTGGGAGACAGACCCAAAAGACTGCAGAGAAAGGTGGAGACAGACCCAAAAGACTGCAGGAGAAAGGGGAGAGACAGACCCCAAAAGACTGCAGAGAAAGGTGGAGAGACAGACCCCAAAAGACTGCAGAGAGAAGCAAAGGAGAAATGGAGAGACAGACCCAAAAGACTGCAGAGAAAGGTGGGAGAGACAGACCCCAAAAGACTGCAGAGAAAGGTGGGAGACAGACCCCAAAGACTGCAGAGAAAGGTGGAAGGACAGACCCAAAGACTGCAGAGAAAGGTGGGAGAGACAGACCCAAAAGACTGCAGAGAAAAGGTGGAGGACAGACCCAAAGACTGCAGAGAAAGGGAGACGACCCAAAGACTGCAAGAAAGGTGGGAGAGACAGACCCCAAAACTGCAGAGAAAGGTGGAGGACAGACCCAAAAGACTGCAGAGAAAGGTGGAGAGACAGCCCAAAAACTGCGAGAAAGGTGGAGAGACAGACCCAAAAGACTGCAGAGAAAGGTGAGAGACGACCCAAAAGATGCAGAGAAAGAGGAGACAGACCCAAAAGACTGCAGAGAAAGGAGGAAGACACCCAAAAGACTGCAGAGAAAGGTGGAGAGAGACCCCAAAGATGCAGAGAAAGGTGAGAGACCCAAAAATGCAGAGAAAGGTGGAGAGACAGCCCCAAAGACTGCAGAGAAAGGTGGGAGACAGACCCCAAAAGACTGCAGAGAAAGGGGAGAGACAGACCCAAAAGACTGCAGAGAAGGTGGAGAGACGACCCCAAAGACTGCAGAGAAAGGTGGAGACAGACCCCAAAGACTGCAGAGAAAGGTGGGGAAGACAAAAGCAAGAAATGAGACACCCAAAGACTGCAGAGAAAGGGGGGAGACAGACCCAAAAGACTGCAGAGAAAGGTGGAGAGACAGACCCCAAAAGACTGAGAGAAAGGTGGAGAGACGACCCCAAAGACCAGAGAAAGGTGGGGACAGACCCAAAAGACTGCAGAGAAAGGTGGAGAGACAGACCCAAAGACTGCAGAGAAAGGTGGAGAGACAGACCCAAAAGACTGCAGAGAAAGGTGGAGAGACAGACCCAAAAAGACTGCAGAGAAGGTGGAGGAGACAGACCCAAAGACTGCAGAGAAAGGTGGAGAGACAGACCCCAAAAGACTGCAGAGAAAGGTGGAGAGACAGACCCCAAAGACTGCAGAGAAAGGTGGGAGAGACAGACCCAAAGACTGCAGAGAAAGGTGGAGAGACGACCCAAAAGACTGCAGAGAAAGGTGGAGAGACAGACCCCAAAAGACTGCAGAGAAAGGTGGAGAAGACCCCAAAGACTGCAGAGAAAGGTGAGAGACAACCCCAAAGACTGCAGAGAAAGTGGAGAGACAGACCCAAAAGACTGCAGAGAAAGGTGGAGAGAAGACCCAAAAGACTGCAGAGAAAGGTGGAGAGACAGACCCAAAGACTGCAGAGAAAGGTGGAGAGACAGACCCAAAAGACTGCAGAGAAAGGTGGAGAGACAGACCCCAAAGACTGCAGAGAAAGGTGGGAGAGACAGACCCAAAAGACTGCAGAGAAAGGTGGAGAGGAGAACCCCAAAAGACTGCAGAGAAAGGTGGAGAGACAGACCCAAAAGACTGCAGAGAAAAGTGGGAGAGACAGACCCAAAAGACTGCAGAGAAAGGTGGAAGGAAAGACCCCAAAAGACGCAGAGAAAGTGGGAGAGAACAGACCCCAAAAGACTGCAGAGAAAGTGGAGAGACAACCCAAAGACTGCAGAGAAAGGTGGAGAGCAGACCAAAAGAAAGTGGGAAAAAGACCAACCAAAAGAGAGAGAAAGGGAGAAGCCAAAAAGAGCAGAGAAAGTGAGAAGACAAGAGGAGAGAAAGGGGAAAAAGACCCAAAAATGAGAGAAGCGAAGACAGAAACCAAAAGGGAATGAGACAGACCAAGACGAGAAAGTGGAGAGACGACCCCAAAAGACTGCAGAGAAAGGTGAGAGACGACCCAAAAGATGCAGAGAAAGTGGGAGAGACAGACCCCAAAGACGCCAGAAAAGGTGGGAGGAAGACCAAAGATGCAAGCCAAAGGAGAAAGGGGAGACACCAAAAGACTGCAGAGAAAGTGGAGAGAGACCCAAAGACTGCAGAGAAGGTGGAGAGACAGACCCAAAAGACTGCAGAGAAAGGTGGAGAGACAGACCCAAAGACTGCAAGAGAAGGTGAGAGACAGACCCCAAAAGACTGCAGAGAAAGGTGGAGAGACAGACCCAAAGACTGCAGAGAAAAGGGAGAGACAGACCCAAAAGTGCAGAGAAGACAAAGTGAGAAAAGGGGACAGACCCAAAAGACTGCAGAGAAAGTGGAGAGACAGACCCAAAGATGCAGAGAAAGGGAAGGGAGAGCAGACCCAAAAGACTGCAGCAGAGAAGTGGAGAGACAGACCCCAAAAGACTGCAGAGGAAAGGGAGAAAGACCCCAAAAGAGCAGCCAAAGATGGGAGAGAGACCCAAAAGACTGCAGAGAAGGAGAGAGACCAAAAGATGAGAGAAAGGGGAGAGACAGACCCAAAAGACTGCAGAGAAAGGTGGGGAGAGACAGACCAAAGACTGCGAGAAAGGGAGACAACCCAAAAGATGGAGAGACAAAGGTGGAGAGGAGGAAACCCAAAAGACTGCAGAGAAAGGTGGGAGCAAGACCCCAAAAGACTGCAGAGAAAGGTGGAGAGACAGACCCCAAAAGACTGCAGAGAAAGGTGGAGAGACAGACCCCAAAAGACTGCAGAGAAATGTGGAGAGACAGACCCCAAAAGACTGCAGAGAAAGGTGGAGAGACAGACCCCAAAAGACTGCAGAGAAAGGTGGGAGAGACAGACCCCAAAACGACTGCAGAGAAAGGTGGAGAGACAGACCCCAAGTGACTGCAGAGAAAGGTGGAGAGACAGACCCAAAAGACTGCAGAGAAAGGTGGGAGAGACAGACTCCAAAAGACTGCAGAGAAAGGTGGAGAGAAGACCCCAAAAGACTGCAGAGAAAGGTGGGAGACAGACCCCAAAAGATGCGGAGAAAGGTGGAGAGACAGACCCCAAAAGAATGGAGAGACAGACCCAAAGACTGCAGAGAAAGGGGAGAGACAGACCCCAAAAGACTGCAGAGAAAGCTGGAGAGACAGACCCCAAACGACTGCAGAGAAAGGTGGAGAGACAGACCCCAAAGACTGCAGAGAAAGGAGGAGAGACAGACCCCAAAAGACTGCAGAGAAAGCTGGAGAGACAGACCCCAAACGACTGCAGAGAAAGGTGGAGAGACAGACCCCAAAAGACTGCAGAGAAAGTGGAGAACAGACCCCAAAGACTGCAGAGAAAGGTGGAGAGACAGACCCAAAAGACTGCAGAGAAAGGTGGAGAGACAGACCCAGAAGACTGCAGAGAAAGGTGGAGAGACAGACACCAGAAGACTGCAGAGAAAGGTGGAGAGACAGAGCCCAAATGACTGCAGAGAAAGGTGGAGAGACAGACCCCAGAAGACTGCAGAGAAAGGTGGAGAGACAGACCCCAAAAGACTGCAGAGAAAGGTGGAGAGACAGACCCCAGAAGACTGCAGAGAAAGGTGGAGAGACAGACACCAGAAGACTGCAGAGAAAGGTGGAGAGACAGACCCAAAAGACTGCAGAGACAGGTGGAGAGACAGACACCAGAAGACTGCAGAGAAAGGTGGAAGACAGACCCCAGAAGACTGCAGAGAAAGGTGGAGAGACAGAGCCCAAATGACTGCAGAGAAAGGTGGAGAGACAGACCCCAGAAGACTGCAGAGAAAGGTGGAGAGACAGACCCAGAAGACTGCAGAGACAGGTGGAGAGACAGACCCAAAAGACTGCAGAGAAAGGTGGAGAGAGAGACCCAAAAGACTGCAGAGAAAGGTGGAGAGACAGACACCAGAAGACTGCAGAGACAGGTGGAGAGACAGACCCCAGAAGACTGCAGAGAAAGGTGAAGAGACAGACCCAGAAGACTGCAGAGACAGGTGGAGAGACAGACCCCAGAAGACTGCAGAGAAAGGTGGAGAGACAGACACCAGAAGACTGCAGAGACAGGTGGAGAGACAGACCCCAGAAGACTGCAGAGAAAGGTGAAGAGACAGACACCAGAAGACTGCAGAGAGACAGGTGGAGAGACCCCAGAAGACTGCAGAGAAAGGTGAAGAGACAGACACCAGAAGACTGCAGAGACAGGTGGAGAGACAGACCCAGAAGACTGCAGAGAAAGGTGAAGAGACAGACCCCAGAAGACTGCAGAGACAGGTGGAGAGACAGACCCCAGAAGACTGCAGAGAAAGGTGGAGAGACAGACCAACCATGGAAGACTGCAGAGAAGGTGGAGAGACAGACCCCAGAAGACTGCAGAGAAAGGTGAAGAGACAGACCCCAGAAGACTGCAGAGACAGGTGGAGAGACAGACCCCAGAAGACTGCAGAGAAAGGTGGAGAGACAGACACCAGAAGACTGCAGAGACAGGTGGAGAGACAGACCCCAGAAGACTGCAGAGAAAGGTGAAGAGACAGACACCAGAAGACTGCAGAGACAGGTGGAGAGACCCAGAAGACTGCAGAGACAGGTGGTCCTACCATGCACGGTCGGGTTATAAATTCACGGCTCGATGTTCTGATTTGTATTTTTGGAATCTTTGTATTGTTTTTTTCCATATCACAGATGTTTGTTACTTTGTGTCACAGAAAATCTCAATAAAATATATTTACGTTTGTGCAACGTGAAAAAATCTGGAAAAGTTCTCAGATTACGAAGACTTTTTCCAGTCCCTGTATAGATTCGCCTTCTCGCCCGGGGCCCGACCTTCTGCCTCAGTCTGGCAGGTTCATTGATCACGTGTTGTCTCACCGAAACAGCTCCACTGTGGTCTACAGGTCATGTCAGGAACTGCAGCACAGCTCCATTGAGAGTGGGGCTGCCCTACAGTACCACACACCACCTGTGTACAGGGGGCACTGTTTCCAGCTTTACTCTCTTATATGATATTCCCCAAAGGGCGACAGCGTGTGTACACAGTCCTGCTCTTACCATTGGCTCCAAGTACCAGCTACTGGAGGAGAGATCAGGGCGAGACGTTGTGGACACCTCTAAGATGTATGCGGAGTAGATGGGCACACGGGCCAGGCGGTGGTAGAGGGTAGCATAGTGGTAAGCCCCCTGCAAGCGCTGACAGATGTTAGCAGTAGTATTGGAGGCCAGACCCAATGGTTCCTGCCCGTCGTAGAAGAACTTCTGACAATCAGGGACATCGGTGAAGCTTTGTAGGACCTCACAGAAGACCCCGGAACAAAGAACGAGGAGGACGAGAGCCTTCCACACAGAATCCATGGTGGAATACGAAGACTCAAGGACCTCAAAGGTCACTGATATAAGAGACCGATAGCTGGCGTCATGGGACAAAACAGCAGATGATCAAACACGAAAAATTCTCACCTCCGAAGAGCAAAGGAAAAAACAATATTCCCCTCACATTAGAAAGTACACAAAGCCATGGCCATCGATATAGGATACACGTATGACGTGGTGTGACACCAGGACAAATGATTACAGGATGGATGATATCTGGACTGAAGGTGTACTTATTACACTGTGTGACACCAGGACTGATGATACCAGGACAGATGACACACTTATTACACTGTGAGACACCAGGACTGATGATACCAGGACAGATGACACACTTATTACACGGTGTGACACCAGACTGATGATACCAGGACAGATGATACACTATTACACTGTGTGACACCAGGACAGATGATACCAGGACAGATGATACACTTATTACACGTGTGACACCAGGACTGATGAACCAGGACAGATGAACACTTATTCACCTGTGGACACCAGGACTGATGATACCAGGACAGATGACACACTTATTACACTGTGTGACACCAGGACTGATGATACCAGGACAGATGACACACTTATTACACGTGTGACACCAGAACTGATGATACCAGGACAGATGATACACTATTACACTGTGTGACACCAGGACTGATGATACCAGGACAGATGATACACTATTACACTGTGTGACACCAGGACTGATGAGACCAGGACAGATGATACACTTATTACACTGTGTGACACCAGGACTGATGATACCAGGACAGATGATACACTTATTACACAGTGTGACACCAGGACTGATGGTACCAGGACAGATGATACACTTATTACACTGTCGACACCAGGACTGATGATACCAGGACAGATGACACACTTATTACACTGTGTGACACCAGGACTGATGAGACCAGGACAGATGAACACTTATTACACTGTTAGACACAGGTGATGATACCAGGACAGATGACACACTTATTACACTGTGTGACACCAGGACTGATGATACCAGGACAGATGATAACTTATTACACTGTGGACACCAGGACTGATGATACCAGGACAGATGACACACTTATTACACTGTGTGACACCAGGACTGATGATACCAGGACAGATGATACACTTATTACACGTGTGACACCAGGACGATGATACCAGGACAGATGATACACTTATTACACGTGTGACACCAGGACTGATGATACCAGGACAGATGACACACTTATTACACTGTGTGACACCAGGACTGATGATACCAGGACAGATGATACACTTATTACACGGTGTGACACCAGGACTGATGATACCAGGACAGATGATACACTTATTACACTGTGTGACACCAGGACTGATGATACCAGGACAGATGACACACTTATTACACTGTGTGACACCAGGACTGATGATACCAGGACAGATGATACACTTATTACACTGTGTGACACCAGGACTGATATACCAGGACAGATGATACACTTATTACACTGTATGACACCAGACTGATGATACCAGGACAGATGATACACTTATTACACTGTGTGACACCAGGACAGATGATACACTTATTACACTGTGTGACACCAGGACTGATGATACCAGGACAGATGATACACTTATTACACTGTGAGACACCAGGACTGATGATACCAGGACAGATGATACACTTATTACACTGTGTGGACACCAGGACTGATGATACCAGGACAGATGATACACTTATTACACTGTGTGACACCAGGACTGATGATACCAGGACAGATGATACACTTATTACACTGTGTGACACCAGGACTGATGATACCAGGACAGATGATACACTTATTACACTGTGTGACACCAGGACTGATGATACCAGGACAGATGAACACTTATTACACTGTGTGACACCAGGACTGATGAGTACCAGGACAGATGATACACTTATTACACGTGTGACACCAGGACTGATGATACCAGGACAGATGATAACACTTATTACACTGTATGACACCAGAACTGATGATACCAGGACAGATGATACACTTATTACACTGTGTGACACAGGACTGATGAGACCAGGACAGATGATACACTTATTACACTGTGTGACACCAGGACTGATGATACCAGGACAGATGATACACTTATTACACTGTGTGACACAGGACTGATGAACCAGGACAGATGATACACTTATTACACGTGTGACACCAGGACTGATGATACCAGGACAGATGATACACTTATTACACTGGTGTGACACCAGGACTGATGAGACCAGGACAGATGATACACTTATTACACTGTGTGACACCAGGACTGATGAGACCAGGACAGATGATACACTTATTACACTGGTGTGACACCAGGACTGATGAGACCAGGACAGATGATACACTTATTACACTGTGTGACACCAGGACTGATGAGACCAGGACAGATGATACACTTATTACACGGTGTGACACCAGGACTGATGATACCAGGACAGATGATACACTTATTACACGTGTGACACCAGGACTGATGATACCAGGACAGATGATACACTTATTACACGGTGTGACACCAGGACTGATGATACCAGGACAGATGAACACTTATTACACGGTGTGACACCAGGACTGATGATACCAGGACAGATGATACACTTATTACACTGTGTGACACCAGGACTGATGAACCAGGACAGATGATACACTTATTACACAGTGTGACACCAGGACTGATGATACCAGGACAGATGATACACTTATTACACGTGTGACACCAGGACTGATGATACCAGGACAGATGAACACTTATACACTGTGTGAACCAGGACTGATAGATACCAGGACAGATGATACACTTATTAACACGGTGTGACACCAGGACTGATGAACCAGGACAGATGATACACTTATTACACAGTGTGACACCAGGACTGATGATACCAGGACAGATGATAACACTTATTACACAGTGTGACACCAGGACTGATGATACCAGGACAGATGATACACTTATTACACTGTGTGACACCAGGACTGATGATACCAGGAAGATGACACACTTATTACACAGGTGTGAACCAGGACTGATGATACCAGGACAGATGATACACTTATTACACTGTGTGACACCAGGACTGATGATACCAGGACAGATGATACACTTATACACGGTGTGACACCAGGACAATGATACCAGGACAGATGATACACTTATTACACGTGTGACACCAGACTGATGATACAGGACAGATGATACACTTATTACACTGTGTGACACCAGGACTGATGATACCAGGACAGATGACACACTTATTACACTGTGGACACCAGGACTGATGATACCAGACAGATGATACACTTATTACACGGTGTGACACCAGGACTGATGATACCAGGACAGATGATACACTTATTACACGGTGTGACACCAGGACTGATGATACCAGACAGATGATACACTTATTACACGTGTGACACCAGGACTGATGATACCAGGACAGATGATACACTTATTACACGTGTGACACCAGGACTGATGATACCAGGACAGATGACACATCCTTAATTACACAGTGTGACACCAGGACTGATGATACCAGGACAGATGACACACTTATACACAGTGTGACACCAGGACTGGTGACACCAGGACTGATGATACCAGGACAGATGATACACTTATTACACGTGTGACACCAGGACTTATGAGACCAGGACAGATGATACACTTATTACACTGTGATGACACCAGGACTGATGATACCAGGACAGATGATACACTTATTACACTGTGTGACACCAGGACTGATGAACCAGGACAGATGATACACTTATTACACTGTGTGACACCAGGACTGATGATACCAGGACAGATGACACACTTATTACACGGTGTGATACCAGGACTGATGGTACCAGGACAGATGATACACTTATTACACTGTATGACACCAGGACTGATGATACCAGGACAGATGATACACTTATTACACTGTGTGACACCAGGACTGATGATACCAGGACAGATGATACACGTATTACACTGTATGACACCAGGACTGATGATACCAGGACAGATAACACACTTATTACACTGTGAGACACCAGGACTGATGATACCAGGACAGATGATACACTTATTACACTCTGTGACACCAGGACTGATGATACCAGGACAGATGATACACTTATTACACTGTGTGACACCAGGACTGATGATACCAGGACAGATGACACACTTATTACACTGTGTGACACCAGGACTGATGAGACCAGGACAGATGATACACTTATTACACGGTGTGACACCAGGACTGATGATACCAGGACAGATGATACACTTATTACACTGTATGACACCAGGACTGATGATACCAGGACAGATGATACACTTATTACACTGTGTGACACCAGGACTGATGAGACCAGGACAGATGATACACTTATTACACTGTGTGACACCAGAACTGATGAGACCAGGACAGATGATACACTTATTACACGGTGTGACACCAGGACTAATGATACAAGGACAGATGATACACTTATTAGACTGTGTGACACCAGGACTGATGAGACCAGGACAGATGATACACTTATTACACAGTGTGACACCAGGACTGATGATACCAGGACAGATGATACACTTATTACACTGTGTGACACCAGGACTGATGATACCAGGACAGATGACACACTTATTACGCTGTATGACACCAGGACTAATGAGACAAGGACAGATGATACACTTATTACACTGTATGACACCAGGACTAATGAGACCAGGACATATGATACACTTATTACACTGTGTGATGCCAGGACTGATGATACCAGGACAGATGATACACTTATTACACTGTGTGACACCAGGACTGATGATACCAGGACAGATGATACACTTATTACACTGTGTGACACCAGGACTGATGATATCAGGACAGATAATACACTTATTACACGGTGTAACACCAGGACTAATGAGACCAGGACATATGATACACTTATTACACTGTGTGACGCCAGGACTGATGATACCAGGACAGATGATACACTTATTACACTGTGTGACACCAGGACTGATGATACCAGGACAGATGACACACTTATTACACGGTGTGACACCAGGACTGATGAGACCAGGACAGATGATACACTTATTACACTGTGTGACACTGTAGCATCGGCGTCCCTGCCTTCTGCCAGGCAGGGACGCTGTTCCCCTGCGACAGCGTCCTCTGCCAGGCAGGGACGTCGCCCCCCTTACCCGCGCTCAGCGTCCTCCTTCCGCCCTGCTGGGGCCACGCGCTCCTTCCCTGCTTCTGGTCTTAGGGCGCGCGCCCGCGCGCTCCCCCGCTCTTAAAGGGGCCGCGCGCATTTTTCAAAAAGGTCCCCGGCCAATGCCGGAGGACTCCTCCCTATATAAAGTACTTCCTCCTTAATGGAGGTGCCCGAGCAATGTTGTTGTTGCACTGTTTACTCTGCTTCAGCCCTCAGGGTCCGTTTCCAGTTACCTGCCTGTTTCCTGACAGTTTGCTGTCTGCTACCTGCCCGCAAGCCTGCCTGGAGGTTCGGCCGTCACATGCGGTGACCATCGGCAATTCCAGAGACTCTCGCCTGCTCACTTGGGGGCGCTCATCTGCCATCTGCCTGCAAGCCTACCTGGAGGTTCGGCCATCACCTGCGGTGTTCATCGGCTGTTCCAGAGACTCTCGCCTGCTCACTTGGGGGCGCTCGTCTGTCATCTGCCTGCTAGCCTACCGGGAGGCTCCACCGTCTCAGGTCGTATATACCTGTCCAGTCAAAGACTGCCCCGGCCCCTTGCCTGCCTGTTTATCCAGAGACTGCCCCGGTCACTTGCTGTGACTTCCTGCCTGTCTAACCAGAGACTGCCCCGGTCACTTGCCGTGACTACCTGCCTGTCTACCCAGAGACTGCCCCGGTCACTTGCCGTGACTACCTGCCTGTCTACCCAGAGACTGCCCCGGTCACTTGCCGTGACTACCTGCCTGTCTACCCAGAGACTGCCTCGGTCACTTGCCGTGACTACCTGCCTGTCTACCCAGAGACTGCCCCGGTCACTTGCCGTGACTACCCGTCTGTCTATCCAGAGACTGCCCCGGTCACTTGCCGTGACCTCCCACCTGTCTGTCCAGAGACTGCCCCCGTCACTTGCAGTGACTTCCTATCCGTCTCCCCGGGCGCCACCCGCTCCTTTACAAGGAAAGCCTCCTTGTATAATAAAGCTCAGAGGTTCCGCCTCCCAGACCCGTTACAGTTTGCTCGTGCCATGGAACCCGGTGGCACCCAAACCCCTTCGCTCTCTGACCTGTGTCATGAACTGTCTCGTCAGAGGTCTCAACAGGAGTCCATCCTGGGTCATCTGCGGAATGTTAATTCCCGCCTGGACACCCTGACTACTTCACCAGCAACCACCGCGGGCGCCATGACTCGCAATCCGGCAGTTCCGCTGCTTACCAATTCCGTGGTTTCTGTTCCTGGACCTCGACTTTCAGCTCCTCCTCGGTTTGGAGGCGACCCTGCTCTGGCTCGGGGTTTCATTAACCAGTGCACCCTGCATTTTGAACTCCTGGCACACCAGTTTAACTCCGACCGGGCCAAAATTGCCTTCATCATGTCCCATCTCACCGGAGAGGCCCTGGCCTGGCTAAATCCTCTTTGGAGAGAGAGGATCCTCTGGTGTCTTACCTGTCTGCTTTTCTCTCAGCCTTCCGGAAGGTATTCGACGTACCCGGACGGAAGACCTCCTCTGCATCTTCTCTGCTGCGTCTCCGTCAGGGAAGTCTCACCGTGGGTCAATATGCCATACGGTTCCGTACCCTTGCCTCGGAGCTAGCTTGGGATAATGACGCTCTGATCTCTGTCTTCTGGGAGGGTCTGTCCGGCCGCATTAAAGATGAACTTGCTGGTCGGGACATTCCAACCTCTCTCGATGACCTAATAAATCTCGCCAATCGAATTGATCTGCGGTTCCAGGAGCGCGCTAAAGAAGTCACCCGTGAGAGAAGGTTTCCTCGTCTTGCTCCTTCTTTTCAGAGACCTGTAACTCCTTCCGTTTCTCTCAGGTACACTCTTCTGAGCCTATGCAAGTCGACCAGACCAAGATGGTCAAAGCCCGTCAGGACTCACGCCGTACCGAGAGGAGTTGCTTCTACTGTGGCAGTAAGGAGCACTGGATCCGTACCTGCCCAGAGAGGTCGGGAAACGCCTGTGTCTAGGTTCGCTCGGAGAGGTCCACCTAGACAAAAATAAACCCTCTTCATCTCTGCTGTTGTCAGTCTCAATTCTCCTCGGTGAGAACCGTTATTTCGAACTTGCCCAACTTGATTCTGGAGCAGCCGGGAATCTTGTTTCACAGGCTCTAGTAGAGAAATATCGCATTCCTACCAAACCTCTGGATGAACCAGTATCTGTTGCTGCTGTGGATGGGGGTCTCCTACCACGTCCCATCCAACTTATCACTGAAGCCATAACCCTGCAGGTAGGAATGCTGCATTCTGAGAGCATCTCGTTTCATGTTCTGCCTGGACTCTCACACGCTTTCTTACTAGGTCTGCCTTGGCTCCAAAAGCATGCACCCGTGCTCGACTGGCAGACTGGAGAGATCCTTCGCTGGGGACAGGACTGTCATAAAACTTGTTTGGTTCCTGTTCATCCCGTCCGTCCTTCTCCTACACCAACTAATCTACCAGGGCTCCCGATTCCATATTGGTCTTTCGCTGATGTCTTTAATAAAAAGGAAGCAGAGACATTACCCCGCACAGACCGTATGATTGCCCTATCGACCTGCTACCCGGTACTACGCCTCCCCGTGGGCGTATTTACCCATTGTCCGCTGCTGAGACCAGGTCGATGTCCGAATATATCGAGGAGAATTTGGCTAAGTGATTCATCCGGAAATCCACCTCCCCAGCGGGAGCAGGTTTCTTCTTCGTAAAAAGAAAGACGGCTCTCTCCGTCCCTGTATTGATTACAGAGGTCTAAATTTGATCACGGTGAAGAATAAGTACCCTCTTCCGCTCATTCCAGAATTGTTTGATCGTCTGAGGGGGGCTAGAATCTTCACCAAACTGGATCTCCGTGGGGCATATAACCTGGTCCGTATCCGTCGGGGAGATGAATGGAAGACGGCATTCAATACCCGGGACGGCCACTACGAGTATTTGGTTATGCCCTTTGGTCTCTGTAATGCTCCAGCAGTCTTTCAGGAGTTGGTCAATGACATCTTCCGGGACCTTCTCTACTCCTGCGTTGTGGTGTACCTAGACGACATCTTGGTCTTCTCTCTGGATCTC
Organism: Oophaga sylvatica; assembly: GCA_033576555.1. NCBI lineage: Eukaryota > Metazoa > Chordata > Amphibia > Anura > Dendrobatidae > Oophaga > Oophaga sylvatica. The sequence goes on along the minus strand of JARQOD010003155.1, from coordinate 40,502 downwards.
CAGTCTCACCGGAGGGATGTTCGTCAGGTTCTGCTCAGGCTCAGGCAGAATCACCTCTTCGCCAAATATGAGAAGTGCCTCTTTGAGCAGACCTCGCTTCCGTTTTTGGGCTACATCATTTCTCAGACAGGCCTACGAATGGATCCGGAGAAACTGTCTGCCATCGAGAAATGGCCCCGACCGGAGGGGTTGAAGGCCATTCAGCGGTTCCTGGGATTCGCCAATTATTACCGTCTTTTCATACCGCACTTCTCTTCCCGGACTGCTCCAATCTCCGCGCTCACCCGCAAGGATGCTAATCCCAAACAGTGGACGCCCGAAGCTGAGGAGGCCTTTCTTTCTTTAAAACAGGCCTTCTCTTCCGCTACAGTGCTGCATCGCCCGGACGGCAACAAGCAGTTCTTCCTGGAGGTGGACGCTTCCTCTTCTGGAGCCGGAGCGGTACTTACTCAAAAATCTTCATCCGGGAGGATGGTATCTTGCGGCTTCTTCTCCAAACTCTTCTCCTCTTCTGAGCGCAATTACTCCATAGGAGACCGAGAGTTATTGGCCATCAAGCTGGCATTGGAGGAGTGGCGTTACCTACTCGAGGGGGCTCTTCATCCGGTAATCATTTACACTGACCACAAGAATCTGGCTTACCTCCAGCATGCCCAGAGACTTAACCCTCGCCAGGCCCGATGGTCCTTGTTTTTTGCCCGCTTTGATTTTCTTTTACATTTTCGCCCGGCCGACAAGAACATCAAGGCAGACGCCTTGTCCCGGTCCTTCCTGGTGTCGGATCTCGAGGAGGAACCTAAACATATCATCGATCCCGCCAGAGTGATGCGGGTGGCTCCCGTGAGTCTAAATCGTCTCCCTCCTGGCAAGACGTTCGTATCGGTAACCGATCGGAAGAGAATCCTACACTGGGGTCATTCGTCTAAGCTAGCTGGCCACGCTGGTCAGAAAAAGACCCTCCAGCTCATTACTCGACATTACTGGTGGCCTACCCTGCACAAAGACGTAATAGACTTTGTTTCTGCCTGTGTCTCCTGTGCCCGCAACAAAGTTCCGAGACACCTGCCTGCCGGCCGTCTTCTTCCGCTTCCTGTACCCGCTGCTCCCTGGCAGCATATAGCCATGGACTTCATAACAGATCTGCCCGTCTCTGCCGGTTGTACGGTCATTTGGGTGGTCGTTGACCGATTCTCCAAGATGGCTCACTTCATTCCCCTGCCAGGGCTTCCGTCTGCACCCGAGTTGGCTAAAGACTTTATCCGCCACATTTTCCGTCTTCATGGTCTGCCTCGTCACATTGTGTCGGATCGTGGGGTTCAGTTCACCTCACGTTTCTGGAGAGCCACTTGTAAGTTGCTAGACGTCACCTTGGATTTCTCCTCTGCTTACCACCCACAGTCCAATGGACAAGTCGAGCGAATCAATCAGAATCTGACCAGTTATCTCCGGCACTTCGTTAATGCCCACCATTCTGACTGGGTGGATCTCCTGCCTTGGGCCGAATTCTCTTATAACAATCACGAGAGCGAATCTTCCTCCAAATCTCCGCTTTTTGTAGTCTTCGGTCAACACCCCCGGATCCCTGTTCCTGTCTCCATCTCTGTTTACAATCCAGCTGCGGAATCTCTGGTTAACGAATTTTCCTCCATATGGGAGAGTACCCGGTCCGCACTCATTCTGTCATCCGAGCGCATGAAGAAACATGCTGACAAAAGACGTTTGGATCCTCCTCAATTCCGTCCTGGAGATAAGGTCTGGCTTTCGTCCAAGTATGTCCGGCTCAAGATTCCTTCCTACAAGTTGGGTCCTCGGTTCATCGGTCCTTTTGAGATCATCAGTCAGACCAACCCGGTGTCCTATAAATTGAAACTCCCGGCCAATTTGCGGATTCCTAACTCCTTCCATGTATCTCTCCTCAAACCGGTGGTACTTAACTCTTTTGTCAAGTCTACAGGTACACCTCCTGCTCCAGTGTCTGCTGAAGACGAATTTGAGGTAGAGAACATTCTGGCCACAAAAAAAGTAGGAAGAAAGACCTATTTTCTGGTGGATTGGAAGGGGTTTGGTCCTGAGGAGAGAACGTGGGAGCCTCGGGAGAACATCCATGCCAATCTCATCATAGCTAAATTTCTTTCTGGCCTAAAGAGGGGGGGGCCTAAGGGGGGGGTACTGTAGCATCGGCGTCCCTGCCTTCTGCCAGGCAGGGACGCTGTTCCCCTGCGACAGCGTCCTCTGCCAGGCAGGGACGTCGCCCCCCTTACCCGCGCTCAGCGTCCTCCTTCCGCCCTGCTGGGGCCGCGCGCTCCTTCCCTGCCTCTGGTCTTAGGGCGCGCGCCCGCGCGCTCCCCCGCTCTTAAAGGGGCCGCGCACATTTTTCAAAAAGGTCCCCGGCCAATGCCGGAGGACTCCTCCCTATATAAAGTACTTCCTCCTTAATGGAGGTGCCCGAGCAATGTTGTTGTTGCACTGTTTACTCTGCTTCAGCCCTCAGGGTCCGTTTCCAGTTACCTGCCTGTTTCCTGCCAGTTTGCTGTCTGCTACCTGCCCGCAAGCCTGCCTGGAGGTTCGGCCGTCACATGCGGTGACCATCGGCAATTCCAGAGACTCTCGCCTGCTCACTTGGGGGCGCTCATCTGCCATCTGCCTGCAAGCCTACCTGGAGGTTCGGCCATCACCTGCGGTGTTCATCGGCTGTTCCAGAGACTCTCGCCTGCTCACTTGGGGGCGCTCGTCTGTCATCTGCCTGCTAGCCTACCGGGAGGCTCCACCGTCTCAGGTCGTATATACCTGTCCAGTCAAAGACTGCCCCGGCCCCTTGCCTGCCTGTTTATCCAGAGACTGCCCCGGTCACTTGCTGTGACTTCCTGCCTGTCTAACCAGAGACTGCCCCGGTCACTTGCCGTGACTACCTGCCTGTCTACCCAGAGACTGCCCCGGTCACTTGCCGTGACTACCTGCCTGTCTACCCAGAGACTGCCCCGGTCACTTGCCGTGACTACCTGCCTGTCTACCCAGAGACTGCCTCGGTCACTTGCCGTGACTACCTGCCTGTCTACCCAGAGACTGCCCCGGTCACTTGCCGTGACTACCCGTCTGTCTATCCAGAGACTGCCCCGGTCACTTGCCGTGACCTCCCACCTGTCTGTCCAGAGACTGCCCCCGTCACTTGCAGTGACTTCCTATCCGTCTCCCCGGGCGCCACCCGCTCCTTTACAAGGAAAGCCTCCTTGTATAATAAAGCTCAGAGGTTCCGCCTCCCAGACCCGTTACAGACACCAGGACTGATGATACCAGGACAGATGATACACTTATTACACTGTGTGACACCAGGACTGATGATACCAGGACAGATGACACACATATTACACTGTGTGACACCAGGACTGATGATACCAGGACAGATGACACACTTATTACACTGTGTGACACCAGGACTGATGATACCAGGACAGATGACACAATTATTACACAGTGTGATACCAGGACTAATGATACCAGGACAGATGATACACTTATTACACTGTGTGATACCAGGACTGATGATACCAGGACACAAGGTACACTTATTACAAGGTGTGACACCAGGACTAATGATACCAGGACAGATGATACACTTATTGCACTGAGTGATACCAGGACTGATGATACTAGGACACAAGGTACACTTATTACACTGTGTGACACCAGGACTGATGAGACCAGGACAGATGATACACTTATTACACAGTGTGATATCAGGACTGATGATACCAGGACAGATGACACACTTATTACACGGTGTGATACCAGGACTAATGATACCAGGACAGATGACACACTTATTACACGGTGTGACACCAGGACTGATGATACCAGGGCAGATGACACACTTATTACACTGTGTGACACCAGGACTGATGATATCAGGACAGATAATACACTTATTACACGGTGTAACACCAGGACTAATGAGACCAGGACATATGATACACTGATGAGACCAGGACAGATGACACACTTATTACACGGTGTGACACCAGGACTCATGATACCAGGACAGATGACACACTTATTACACTGTGTGACACCAGGACTGATGATACCAGGACAGATGACACACTTATTACACTGTGTTACACAAGGACTGATGATACCAGGACAGATGATACACTTATTACTGTTATGTTTTGGTAGCTGAGGAGAAAAAGCAAAAACGGCAATACACCAGAGAGGCTGGAACCTATTGGATTGCAGTAACTTGAACTAACCACACAACTAGAGGTAGCCGTGGAGCGTTCCTACATTGATCCTAAACGGTAACGCTAACACGGTACAAAGATATACATCTTTACTGTACGTTGATCCTAGACGCCTCGTCTCAGCCTGAGAGATAACTACACCTAAAGGCAGAAAGATGAAAGCTATCTGCCCCGGAGCAGATCCCCAAAGAAAATAGGAAGCCCCCAAACATGTAATGGCGGTTAGACATAAAGAAGCACGGTGTTGTGAGTGGGCTTGGGATGAGTTCTGAGCGAGGCTCCCTCTGGTGGTTACAAGCGCTGCTGGTCTGTCCAGTGAAGATTGTGAAGATTGTGAGGATTGGGAATCAGGTGTTACTGACTGGTCTTATATAAGGGAGTCACCTTCCCATCAGGGTTGCCGGTGATCAATTGTTCTGGTCTGAATCCTTGATTCCTGTTTCCTTTGTAGCCTGCTGTGTCGTGTCTGCATCTCCTGCTACCAGATAAGACATTTTCTTCTTTTTGTGTTTGTGCTTGATTTTTGCATTTTGTCCTGCACTTCTGTGGGGGCCTTCAGGGTCCCCTCCGGGGGCTTTTGCCCTCTCAGTTTAGTTCAGCCACTGATGTTTGTACCTTTGCTTTTTCCAGTTTTTTCAGTGGCTGCTGTTTTGATTTTGTTACACCAGAGAACTAATTTAGGTGGTAGAGGTCGTGTGATCTCAGGTGATTTTGAAATTAGTAGAGTTGGTGGTTTTCAGGGTTTTCTGGGATTGCAGTAAGTACCCTTCCTATCCTTTTCTATTTAGTTTTTTTGGGCCCCAACGTTTGCTCATACTATTTTCTGTCTGTGTCTGTATTTCTTCTTGTCTAACCGCCATTACATGTTTGGGGGCTTTCTATTATCTTTGGGGTTCTGCTCCGGGGCAGATAGCTTTCCTATTTCTATCTTTAGGTGTAGTTAGTTTCTCAGGCTGTGACGAGGCGTCTAGGACCAACGTAGGAACGCTCCACGGCTTCCTCTAGTTGTGGTGGTTAGTCAGGGTACTGCAATCTCATAGATTCCAACTGCTCTGGTGTATTGCCTTTTTTGCCTGCACTCCTCAGCTACCGAAACATAACAGCACGGACACAGACAGAAAATAGAATGAGCAAACGCTGTTGCCCAATCTGTCTAGACAGAAAAATACAGGAAAGGATTCTTACTGCAATCCAAAAAAACCCTACAAAAATCTAACAATTCTGATTACAAAAATACTGAGATCACACGATCTCCACCACCCATATCATATCTCTGGTGCAACAAAACGAAGCCGCAGCCACTGAAAAAAAACAGGAAAAAGAAAATGAACAAATAACAGTGGCTTCAGATAAACTGAGAGGAGCTCAGGCCCCAGGAGGGGACCTGGATGACCTCCACAGAAGTGCAGGGGACAATGCAAAAAGCAAGCACAAAAATAAAAGCAGAAAATATCTTATCTGATAGCAGAAGATGCAGGCAAGACTCAGCAAACTTCCAAATGAACCAGGAACCACAATTGAGACAAGAACAATTGATCACCGGCAACCATCATGGGAGGGAACCTCCCTTATATCAGACCAGTCAGTGAACCCAGATTGCCAATCCTCGCTGAAAGGTTCAGTACTGTCTGTAACCACCACAGGGAGCCTCTGCTCAGAAACCATCTCCAGCACATTCACAACAGTACCCCCCCCTTGAGGAGGGGTCACCGAACCCTCACTTGTGCAACCAGGCCGATCAGGATGAGCTCGGTGATAGGCACGGATCAGTCTCCTAGCATGGATGTCCGAAGCAAACACCCAAGAATTGTCCTCCTGACCATAACCTCTCCACTTAACCAAATACTGGAGTTTCCGTCTAGAAAAACGAGAATCCAATATTTTCTCAACCACATACTCCAGATTGCCCTCAATCAAAACAGGGTCAGGAGGCGCAGCCATAGGAACCACTGGCTCGACAAACCTCTTCAATAAGGACTTGTGGAACACGTTATGGATCTTAAATGTCCCTGGAAGAAGCAAACGGAAGGAAACAGGATTAAGAATCTCCATGATCTTATGAAGTCCAATGAACCTAGGCTTAAACTTTGGACTTTAAATATTAGGCAACCATGCTTTGCATAGGATTCCTTGCATGAGCCATTTTGGCCTCTATATTCTATACTAGAATACACTATATTATTCTATATATGGTGTCATTTTGTTCCATATATTCTAAATACAATGCATCCTTTAACATTTTAGGATATTTGCAGAGCCACTCTGGCCCATAGCCCTGGATCTCATTTGGGATAATGTGAGTCTTACATATCTCTACCCTTTCTCTTTACATCTATCCATATGTTTACTACCATTTATAATAAAAACTTTTATAATCCTGTATCCTAGGCCCTGACTAGGGATTACCATATAAGAAACGTATAAAATAACAAAACCTTAAGAGGGACTCTCTTCCACTAAGGTATCTAGTGGCCAGTATCTATATATGATCATAAATAGATCCTATGATATCTTTCCTAGGACAACATAGAATTATATAAATGATATAGCACTCTGTCATCTTCTTCTTAGGCAAGCTGCCTTTCATTCACACTATTTCCTTGCCACAAGCAGTCGGGTAAGTATTGGAACTTCCTTTTATCACATCTCAAAGCAAAACCTTTACTTTATAGAATGAATCCACCATAGACGTTCTCCTCCTTGTTATTCTCCTCTGGATAGGTCCATTGGACATAGGAATGTATATATGTATATATAGAATTTTCTTTATGTTTCGATTATGTTCTATTTTATTTGTCACATATTGTAATATACTTTATATTGCTGTCAGATTGAGGAAGGCCCTTGTTGGACCGAAACGTCTCTGTTCTTTGACTGCAATAAAATTGGAATTATCGTCTAAAAGTTGAGTGCCAAGTTTATCTACTTCACTATATACTGGTTGGGAAACCTACTTGTGCACCATCACGGTAGTGCTACGATATATTTTCACTATAAAGGCAAAAAAGAGACCCAGTCATCTTGATCGGCAGACACAAAACATCTCAAATAAGTCTCCAAGGTCTGGTTTGTTCTCTCGGTTTGTCCATTAGTCTGAGGATGAAAAGCAGAGGAGAAAGATACCGTATATACTCATGTATAAGCCGACCCGTGTATAAGCCGACCCCCTAATTTTGCCACAAAAAACTGGGAAAAACTTATTGACTCGCGTATAAGCCTAGGGTGAAAAATGATTACGCCCCATATGATGCTCCACAGATTATGCCTCCATATGCTGCACAGATTATGCCCAATATGCTCCACAGATTATGCCCCTATATGCTCCAGATTATGCCCCCATATGCTCCACAGATTATGCCCAATATGCTCCACAGATTATGCCCCTATATGCTCCAGATTATGCCCCATATGCTCCAGATTATGCCCCCATATATTCCACAGATTATGCCCCCATATGCTCCAGATTATGCCCATATGCTCCAGATTATGCCCCATATGTTCCACAGCTTATGCCCCCATATGCTCCATATTATACCCCCATATTTTCCACAGTTTATGCCCCCATATGCTCCATATTATGCCCCCATATGCTCCATATTATGCCCCCATATGTTCCAAAGCTTATGCCCCCATATGCTCCAGATTATGCCCCCATATGCTCCATATTATGCCCCCATATGCTCCATATTATGCCCACATATGTTCCAAAGCTTATGCCCCCATATTATGCCCCCATATGCTCCAGATTATGCCCCATATGCTCCATAGTATGCCTCCATATGTTCCACAGCTTATGCCCCCATATGCTCCATATTATGCCCCCATATGCTCCATATTATGCCCCCATATGCTCCATATTATGCCCCCATATGTTCCACAGCTTATACCCCCATATGCTCCATATTATGCCCCCATATGCTCCACAGCTTATGCCCCCATAAGCTCCATATTATGCCCCCATATGCTCCATATTATGCCCCCATATGTTCCAGATTATGCCCCATATGCTGCTGCTGCAACAAAAAAAAAATGACATACTCACCTCTCGTCGCTGGGGGCCAGGTGCCGGGGTCCTGAGCAGGCGGGGACACCGGCGCGCTATGGGGGACAGGTGCCGATGTCACAGCTCGCTCAGGACCCCGGCACCTGAGATATTTACCTGTCCTCTCTGCACCGCAGCGCTGCGTCCTCTTCCTGGTCCTCGGCAGTGAATGATCAGGCAGGGGGCGCGGCGCTCACTAATGACGTCATCGCGCCCTCTGCTGATCATTCACAGCCAGAGGAGTCAGACGAGGACGCAGCCTGCAGCGTGGAACGGAGCAGGTAAATATCGCTATACTCACCCCTCCACCGCGCGTCCCTGCAGCCTCTCCTCTTCTCCCGGCGCTCTCCGCAGCGCTTCCTTCCTACAGCGGTCACATGGTACCGCTCATTAAAGTCATGAATATGTGCATATTCATGACTTTAATGAGCGGTGCCATGTGACCGCTGCAGGAAGGAGCCGGAGATCGTGGGAGAAGCAGGGGGGCTGCAGAGACCGCGGCGGCGGAGAGGTGAGTATAATCCGACACCCCCGCTCCCCCTCCCCGCCGACCCCCGTATATGACCCGCGTATAAGCCGAGAGGGGGACTTTCAGCCCTAAAAAATGGGCTGAAAATCTCGGCTTATACACGAGTATATACGGTAATTGAACACCAAGTTTAGAACAAAATGTCCTCCAAAATCTGGAAACAAACTGGACTCCTCTGTCAGACACAATGTTCTCCGGAATGCCATGTAACCAAACCACGTGCTAAAGGAACAAAGGCACCAATTCGGAGGAGGAATGTAACTTAGGTAATGGCACAAGATGTATCATTTTGGAAAACCTATCACAGATTACCCAGATAACGGTCATTTTCTGAGAAACAGGGAGGTCGGAAATAAAATCCATAGAGATATGTGTCCATGGCCTCTTGGGCACAGGTAATGGCATTAACAAACCACTAGAGCGAGAGCAAGGCTTGGAGCGAGAGCAAGTCCCATAGGACTGCACAAACTCCCTGACGTCACAAGACAAAGTAGGCCACCAAAAGGACCGACTCACCAAGTCTCTGGTAGCAAAAATCCCGGGATGACCAGCCAACGCGGAACAATGAATCTCAGACATCACACTCTACTTCCCTGGTCTGGGACAAACAATTTCCCAATAGGGCAGCGCTCAGGTTTATCCTCCTGACACCCTTCCAGAGCGAGTCTCAAATTGGGTGAGATGGTGGAAAGAACTACACCCTCTTTCAAAATAACAGTAAGATCAGATAACTCAGGAGAGTCCGCAAAGAAACTCCTCGAGAGGGCATCCGCCTTAACATTCTTAGTGCCAGGAAGAAAAGAAACCACAAAATTAAAACGTGTGAAAAACAAGGCCCACCTGGCCTGTCTAGGATTGAGTCGCTTGGCTGATTCGAGATAAACCAGATTTATGGTCCGTGAGGACCACCACCTGATGTTTGGCTCCTTCCAGCCAATGTCTCCACTCTTCAAAGGCCCACTTCATGGCCAATAACTCCCGATTACCCACGTCATAATTACGTTCAATTGGAGAAAATTTTCGAGAGAAAAAGGCACAAGGGTTACTTTTAGAGGTCTCTGGATCTCTTTGGGACAAAACGGCACCTGCCCCAATTTCAAAGGCATCAACCTCCACCTGAAACGGTAGAGAAACATCAGGTTGCCGTAGAACAGGAGCAGAAGTGAATCTCTGCTTAAGTTCCTGAAACGCAGAGACTGCCTCAGGAGGCCAATTCACCAAATCAGAACCCTTTTTGGTCAAATCAGTCAATGGTTTAACAATACCGGAGAAATTACCAATAAATTTACGATAAAAATTGGTAAAACCCAAAAATCTCTGAAGAGCCTTTAATGAAGTAGGTTGGACCCAATCACAGATGACCTGAACCTTGACGAGGTCCATTTCAATAACAGACGGAGACAAAATGAATCCCAGAAATGAGACCTTCTGTACGCCAAAAATACACTTTGATCCCTTCACATACAGTGCATTCTCTCTCAAAATCTGGAACACAGTCCGAACATGTTTCACATGAGAGCCCCAGTCATTGGAAAAAATCAAGATATCATCCAAATAAACAATCAGAAATGTATCCACAAAATCCCTGAAAATATCATTCATGAAGGATTGAAAGACGGAAGGAGCATTAGTGAGCCCAAAGGGCATCACTAGGTGCTCAAAATGCCCCTCTGGGGTATTAAACGCCGTCTTCCATTCATCTCCGTTTTTAATGCGAATAAGGTTATATGCCCCCCTGAGGTCAAGCTTGGTAAACCAACTAGCACTTTTCACCCTGAAAAACAGGTCAGAAATCAAGGGTAACGGATATTGATACTTCACAGTGATCTTATTCAAGAGATGATAATCAATACACGGCCTCAATGAACCATCCTTTTTGGCCACAAAGAAAAAACCGGCACCCAAGGGTGAAGAGGATGGTCTGATATGACCCTTCTCCAATGACTCTTTGATATAAGATCGCATAGCATCGTGTTCAGGTACAGACAAGTTAAAAAGGCGACCTTTAGGAAATTTACCACCAGGCACTACTTCAATAGCGCAATCACAGCTCCTGTGAGGGGCAAGGATGCAGATTTACTTTCACTAAATACATCCGAAAAATCAGTCAAAAAGTCAGGAACATCCTGAGACTGGGGAGAGGCAGAAAAAACAGGAGTGTCGGCATTAACACGTTGGCAGCCCCAACTGGTCACAGACACAGATTTCCAATCCAAAACAGGATTATGAGACTGTAACCAAGGGAAACCTAGTACAATAATGTCATGCAGATTATACAGCACCAGAAATTTGCAACTCTCCTGATGATCTGGTTCAACCCTCATTATCACCTAGTAAAACTGGGTTTATTCTCCGCCAAAGGGTAGAATCAATGCCAGTAGGGAATAGACTTCCGCAGGGATATCATGGGAAACCCACAACGTTTGGCAAAGTCAAAATCCATCAGGTTAATAGCTGCTCCTGAATCAACAAAATCCTGAGCAGAAAATGTGGACAGGGAGCAAATCAGGGTAACAGTCAACAGAAATTTAGTCTGAACACTACCCAAGACAACTGAGCGTGGAAAACGTTTTCCCCGCTTAGGGCAGACAGAAATAGCGTGAGAGGCGTCACCACAATAGAAACATAACCCATTGCGCATTCGAAACTCATGACGCTGTGCCCCAGAAGTCACTCTATCACACTGCATGGGCTCTGAAGCTGGCTCACAAGGCAACACTATCTCATCATTGCATACCTCTGCGCTCACGCAAACGTCTGTCAATTTGAATAGCCAATGACATAGAATCATTGAGACCAGAGGGAGCAGGGAATCCCACCATAACATCCTTTACATTCTCTGACAACCCCTTCCGAAAAAGGGCTGCCCAAAGCATCATCATTCCATTTGGTCAGGACTGCCCACTTTCGGAATTTCTGACAGTACAACTCAGCGTCTTCAAGACCCTGATTTAATGCCAACAAGGTTTTTCCGGCTTGATCAGTGACATTAGGTTCATCATACAATAACCCCAGAGCTAGAAAAAATTAATCAATATCATTCAAAACAGGATCCCCAGGTGTCAGGGAAAAAGCCCAATCCTGAGGATCGCCACGCAGGAGAGAGATGACAATTTGAACCTGCTGTGCTGCGTTCCCTGAGGACTTAGGCTTGAAGGCAAAAAACAACTTAGTTATTTTTGAAATTCAGAAATTTAGCCCGATCCCCCAAATACAAATCTGGCATGGGAATCCTAGGTTCCATAACCGGCAACCTAGCAAGATAGGTAGCAATACTCCGAACCTCAGTGGCAAGCTCATCCACACGGCCCGACAACTGTGCAAACTCCATTGAGAAAAAAAAAAAAAGAAATCCTTCTCAGCACCCAGAGAAAAAGAGGGAAAAAATGCAAAAAAAAAATCTCTGACAACTCTGACAACTTTTTTCTTTCCACACTATTTTTCCCTTCTGTGAGTACCATATAATTTTCAGTTTGGCCGGTGAAACTGTTATGTTAGGAAGCTGAGGAGGACAGGAACAACAGCAGGGCAGCCGCACACCTGAGATGTTGGTAACTGATGGGTTGCAGATTCCTAAACTAACCACACAACTAGAGGTAGCCGTGGAACATTCCTACGTTGATCCTAGATGCCTCGTCACAGCCTGAGAGATAACTACACCTAAAGGCAGAAAGATGAAAGCTATCTGCCCCGGAGCAGATCCCCAAAGAAAATAGGAAGCCCCCAAACATGTAATGGCGATTAGACAAGAAGAAAGCACGAACACAGACAGAAAATAGAATGAGCAAACGCTGGGGCCACAAGCTGACTAAATAGGATAGGACAGGAGAGATTACTTTCTGCAACCCAGAAAACCCTACAAAAATCCAACAATTCTGATTACAAAAATACTGAGATCACACGATCTCGCCATCCACTAAATCAGATCTCAGTGTGAACAAAACCAAGCCGCAGCCACTGAAAAAACAGGAAAAAGAAAATGAACTAATAACAGTGGCTTCAGATAAACTGAGAGGAGCACAAGCCCCCGGAGGGGACCTGGCTGACCTCCACAGAAGTGCAGGGAACAATGCAAAAAGCAAGCACAAAAATAAAAGCAGAAAATATCTTATCTGATAGAAGATGCAGGCAAGACTCAGCAAACTTTCAAATGAACCAGGAAACACAATTGAGACAAGAACAATTGATCACCGGCAACCATCATGGGAGGGAACCTCCCTTATATCAGACCAGTCAGTGAACCCAGATTGCCAATCCTCGCTGAAAGGTTCAGTACTGTCTGTAACCACCAGAGGGAGCATCTGCTCAGGAACCATCTCCAGCACATTCACAACAGGGGAGGTGGTATATGGCAGTGTACGGAGCAGTGTTGGAGCCCTCAGGGTACAGTGCTGTCACCCTTCCTCTTCTCATTGTATACAGCTGACTTTCAGTATAAATCTGATTTTTGTCACCTCCAAAAATTCTCAGATGACTCCGTGATTGTAGGGGGCATTGTGGGGGGCCGGGGTGAGGAGGAATATAGAAGGGTGGATTCTGACTTTGTGGATTGGTGTCAGACTAACTGTCTAGAACTAAATGTAAAGAAATCCAAGGAGATGGTGGTGAGTTATAGAAGGAAAAAGGAGGATTACTTACCGATCACTATTGCTGGCCAGGAGGTTGAGATTGTTGAGAGCTACAAATATTTGGGGGTTCACCTTGACAGTAAAGTCGATTGGAGGTGTCATACAGAAAAGGTTCACAAGAAGGGAATGAGCAGACTGTACTTTCTGCGGAAGCTCAGGTCGTTCAATGTGTGCAGTAAAATGCTGGAGATGTTCTACCAGTCCGTTGTAGCATCTTTTTTGCTATCATTTGCTGGGGCAGTAGTGTGCGAGTAGCTGACGCTAATAAGTTCAACAAACTTATCAAGAAGGCAAGTGCGGCTGTTGGCCTCCATCTTGACTCTTTTGAGGAGGTATTGGAGGATAGAATTCAGAAGTGTAGGGCTATAATGAACAATAATACACACCCACTATTCGAGCTGTTCTGGAAGCAGAAGAGCACATTCAGCAGCCGTCTAATCCTATTAAGGTGCAAGAAGGAGAAATTCAGGAAATCGTTTGTACCTACTGCTATGGGGATGTATAATAATTTCCTAAGGGTGGTAGAAAATAATGACTGATGGCTGGTGTACTAATGTCAATTAACATTTACTTATATACACCTGAACTACACACTTTTATTTATTATGTAATGTTGGTATACCTGTGCAAGATTTGTGTCCTAATATTTTATGTACTGCTGTTTCTATTGCTGCTGTAATACTGTACTTTCCCCCCGGGATCAATAAAGTGTATCGTATAGTATCGTATATGTAGGACTATGGGCTGTGCATTATACTGTATGGAGGATTACGGGCTGTGTATTATACTATGTGGAGAATTACAGGCTGTGTAATATACTATGTGGAGGAATATGGGCTGTGCATTATACTATATGGAAGACTATGGGCTGTGCATTATACTATATTGAGGACTATGGGATGCGCATTATGCTATATGGAGGACTATGGGCTGCGCATTATACTATATGGAGGACTTTGGGCTGTGTATTATACTATATGGAGGACTATGGGCGGCGCATTATGCTATGTGGAGGACAATGGGCGGTGTATTATACTATATGGAGGACGATGGGCTGTGTATTGTACTATATAATGGACTATGGGCTGTGCGTTATACTACGTGGGGGACTACGGGCTGTGTATTATACTATATGGACAACTATGGCTGTACATTATACTGTATTGAGGACTATGGGGCCGTGAATTATAATATATGTAGGACTACGGGCTGTACATTATATGATGTGGAGGATACGAGCTGTGTTATACTATGTGGAGGACTATGGGCTCTGCATTATACTATATGGAGGGCTATGGGCTGTGCATTATACTATATGGAGGACTATGGGCTGTGAATTATACTATATGGAGGACTATGGGCTGGGCATTATATTATATGGAGGACTGTGGGCTGTGTATTGTACTATGTGGAGTACGAGTTGAGTATTATACTATCTGGAGGACTTTGGGCTGTATATTATACTATATGAGGACTACGGGCTGTGTACTATAATATATAAAGGACTTTGGGCTGTGTATTATACTATATGGAGGTCTATGGGCTGTGCATTATACTATATGGAGGATTGCGGTCTGTACATTACACTATATGAAGGACTACGGTCTGTGCAATATACTATATGGAGTACTATGAGCTGTGGATTATACTATATGGAGTACTATGGTCTTTGCATTATATTATATGGAGGACTATGGGCTGTGGATTATACTATATGGAGGACTACGAGCTGTGTATTATACTATGTGAATGTCACGCTGTCTCTGCGTACCGGAGGTTAGGGGCCTAAGCTGACCCTAAGCTGGGGCCCTGACTAATCCCTCTACCTGAAGGTACTGTTAAAGGTACAGAGGTCCAGGCCGCCAGCGTAATCCCTACCTCCTGAGGATCCCTGAACCTCAGTGATCTAGTCCTGAGAAGGACCCCGATCACAACAACAGGGAACGGGATAATATAAGCCCACACACAGTACTAGACGAACGAGACAGTACAAGGGGAAAATCAACAACCACCTTGCATACAAAACTACACAAAAACAACAGAGGGAACACCAACGGGTAAGGAGATAAATGATAAAGCGAGGAAAGGAAAAAACCACACACAAAGTACACTTCACTCCAAACTCCAAAATACCACAAGCCGCTCTGTTTGTCTGCCAGGAATGCTTTCACCGACACTTCCCTAGAAGACTGGCAGGTATTTGAAGGAATCCCATTACTGCAACATTAATTGCAGCTGGGCGAGGCTGGCCTCGTCTAGCACAGAGAGAGGGAGAATTAACTCCCTCACTGCCGAAAAACACCCAGCACCAGAAACTCAGCTGTGAGAAGTCAGGCTGTGCAATCGCGACGATCTTCGTAGCGACACACCCGTGACAGTACCCCCCCTTCTACAAGGGGCCTCCGGACCCTCAGGGCCAGGTTTATCTGGGTGAGTAGTGTGGAAGGCCCGAATTAATCGGTCTGCGTTAATATCCGACGCAGGAACCCACGTCCTCTCCTCAGGACCATACCCCCTCCAATGAACCAGGTACTGAAGGGACCGGCGATTCAGACGTGAATCGATGATTCTCGACACCTGAAACTCCAAGTTACCATTGACCACCACAGGAGGAGGAGGTAAAGGTGAAGGTATCACCGGCGCCACATACCTCTTAAGCAACGATCTGTGGAACACATTGTGAATTTTAAATGTAGGAGGGAGGTCAAGACGGAATGCCACCGGATTAATTATAGAACTGATCTTGTATGGCCCGATGAACCTGGGACCCAGTTTCCAGGAGGGAACCTTAAGTTTTATATTCTTGGTAGACAACCATACCAGATCGTTCACACTTAGGTCCGGACCAGACACTCTCCTCCTATCAGCCATACGTTTGTATCGGTTCCCCATTGTACTCAGATTATTCAGCACCTTCTCCACACTGAAGCAAGTGACGATGAAAATCGTTCCTCCTCAGGAACCCCAGAAGAGCCCCCCTTATTGAAAGTACAAAACTGGGGTGAAAACCATATGCCCCAAAAAACGGGGACTTACCAGTGGACTCGCTCCGCCTATTATTAAGAGCAAACTCCGCCAGAGGCAAGAAAGAAGCCCAGTCCTCCTGGTTCTCTGACACAAAACACCGGAGATATGTCTCCAAGCTCTGGTTCAGACGCTCTGTCTGACCATTGGTCTGCGGATGAAAAGCCGATGAAAATGACAACTGCATCCCCCGCCGTGTACAAAATGCCTTCCAGAATTTGGACACAAACTGAGACCCCCGATCCGACACCACATCGGAGGGAACCCCGTGAAGTCTCACAATCTCCCCAATGAACACCTGCGCAAGAGTTTTAGCATTAGGAAGAGCAGGAAGAGCGATAAAATGTGCCATCTTGCTGAACCTGTCCACTACAACGAGTATGACTGTTTTACCCGAAGATGGCGGGAGGTCCGTAATGAAGTCCATAGACAGATGAGTCCATGGACGCTCCGGGATCTTCAAAGGTAAGAGGGCCCCAGACGGACGGGTATGTGGGGTCTTACTTAGAGCGCGCACAAACCTCGCAGGACGCGACAAAAGTTACCACCTCCCTATGTAAGTTAGGCCACCAAAACCGACGCGAGAGGAGATCCTCAGTTGCTTTACTCCCTGGGTGTCCTGCCAAAGCTGAATTATGGTGTGCCTCGATCACCTTTTGTCGCAACTGATTTGGAACAAACAGTCTCCCTGGAGGTCCTACAGGGGCGTCCCCCTGAGCCTCCAATACCTCCTCCTCAAGCTCAGAGCATACTGCCGACACCACCACCCCTCCTGAAGGATAGGAACCGGGTCCTCCGTATTCCCTGCCCCAGGGAAACTACGAGATAAGGCATCCGCCTTTACATTTTTTGACCCAGGACGATATGTGACGACAAAATTAAACCTGGTAAAAAATAATGACCACCTAGCTTGTCTGGGATTCAGACGTTTTGCAGACTCCAGATATAGCAGGTTCTTGTGATCGGTGATGACAGTGACCGGATGGACTGCCCCCTCCAAAAAATGGCGCCTCTCCTCAAAAGCCAACTTAATGGCCAAGAGTTCCCTATTGCCGACATCGTAATTCCTCTCAGCGGATGACAGTTTTTTAGAGAAAAATGCGCACGGATGCCACTTACCAGGGGACGAACCTTGTGACAATACTGCTCCCACCCCTACCTCGGAAGCGTCTACCTCAACAATGAACGGCTGTGACGCATCAGGTTGAATAAGTATGGGTGCCGAGGCAAAGCATTTTTTCAAGGAGGAGAATGCTTGACAAGCCTTGTCAGACCACCTAGAAAAATCCGTCCCCTTTTTTGTCATGTCTGTGAGAGGTTTAACCATGGACGAGAAATTACGAATACATTTCCGGTAATAATTAGCAAACCCCAGGAAACGTTGTAGAGCCTTAAGATTCTCTGGCAGATCCCACTCAAGAACTGCCCGTACTTTCCCAGGGTCCATACGAAAACCAGACGCTGAAACCAGAAAGCCTAAAAACTGGAGTTCCTGTACGGCGAACACACACTTCTCCCATTTGGCGTACAGTTTATTATCCCGCAAGATCTGTAACACCTGCCTAACATGCACCTGATGAGACACAAGATCCGGCGAGTAAATTAAGATATCATCCAGATATATGACCACAAACTGTCCCACCAGGTGGCGAAAAATGTCATTTACAAAGTGTTGGAACACCGCCGGGGCATTAGTCAGACCGAATGGCATGACAAGGTTCTCATAATGCCCCTCCGGAGTGTTAAACGCCGTCTTCCACTCATCCCCTCCTTCATCCTAATCAGATTGTACGCCCCCCTGAGATCCAACTTAGAGAACCATTTGGCGCCCACGATCTGATTGAAGAGATCGGGAATAAGTGGGAGCGGATACGGATCTCGGACCGTAATCCGATTAAGTTCATGGAAATCCAGGCAAGGGCGTAGGCCTCTATCTTTCTTCTTCACAAAGAAGAACCCCGCGGCCACCGGGGAAGATGAAGGTCTAATATGCCCCTTAGCCAGACTTTCAGCAATATAATCCTTCATGGCCTGCCTCTCAGGACCAGATAGGTTATACAACCTAGATTTAGGTAACTTGGCCTCAGGGAGCAGTTTTACAGAACAGTCATACACGCGATGAGGAGGTAGTTCCTGACACCCTTTCTCCGAGAATACATCCTCAAAGTCCGCCAGAAATGGAGGTAAGACCCTAGGAGTGACCGCCCCGATGACCGTATTCATGCAGTTTTTATTACAGAATTCACTCCATTGGCTTATCTCTCTGGATTGCCAATTAATAACTGGGTTATGCTTAGTTAACCAAGGAAGGCCCAACACTATAGGAGTGGGAAGACCTCCAACACGTAACAAGACAACAGTTCTTTATGTATCGCCCCCACTTGAAGTTTTACGTTATGCACAGCTTGCAAAAAACTTCCCTGACCGAGAGGTCTGGCGTCGATCGAGAATATGGGGATGGGTTTAGCCAACACACTTAATCGCATACCTTGAACCCGGGCAAACCGAGCGTCCACCAGATTAGCCCCGGCCCCACTATCCAGAAGAACAGATATCCTCTCAGTTCTCGTACCCACCACCACCTCCGCCGGTACGAGAAACTGAGATGAACTTAGGGACGAAATACTTACTCCCAGATTGCCGTCCACCACACAACCTGGGATCAATAGTTTTCCGACGACCCTTTACTCTGCAAAGGACGGGATGGACACCCCCCAATAAAATGTCCCTTTTTCCCACAAAAGAAACAACTTCCTGTTTTGTGGCGCCCCGCCGGTCCCCTCCCCCGAAATGATGTCCCTCCTAATTGCATAGGCTCCTCAGGACTGACATGGGGAACCTCCATATAAGGGACCCTTGAGGAAGGTGGAGTCATCACAGGGGGCGGAGTTACCCTGCACCTCTCCCGAAGCCGTCTGTCAATACGAATAGCAAGGGCCATAGCGGCTTCCAGTGACGCGGGAGGGTCATACTGTGCCAACACATCCTTTAATTTGTCAGATAAACCTTGACAAAACTGGCTCCTAAGAGCCGGGTCATTCCACTGGGTGTCCGTGGCCCACCTACGGAACTCCGAACAGAATTCCTCCCCGGACGATCTCCCTGCTGGATCCTACGTAACTTAGATTCAGCAAGGGAGATCCGATCCGGGTCATCATATACAAGACCCAGAGCTGCAAAAAACCTATCCACTGACTGGAGAGCCGGGGAGCCCGGGGGAAGAGAGAACGCCCATGATTGTGGGTCCCCTTGTAGGAGCAGATGACAATTCCCACCCTTTGCTCATCACTCCCCGATGACTGTGGCCGCAGCCGAAAGTACAATTTACATGCCTCCCGGAAAACAAAAAACTTGTCCCGCCCCCAGTGAACCTGTCAGGGAGAGCTACTTTAGGTTCTGCTCCGGCTTGCTCCGGGGGGTACAAAACCTTGGACTTAACGTCCGCCAGCTCCATGGACAAACTCTGTAACTGCCGAGCAAGACTGACTACTGGATCCATGGTAGCTGGAGAGAAATTATTTTTTTTTTTCTGGTCGGTGAAAATGTCACGCTGTCTCTGCGTACCGGAGGTTAGGGGCCTAAGCTGACCCTAAGCTGGGGCCCTGACTAATCCCTCTACCTGGAGGTACTGTTAAAGGTACAGAGGTCCAGACCGCCAGCGTAATCCCTACCTCCTGAGGATCCCTGAACCTCAGTGATCTAGTCCTGAGAAGGACCCCGATCACAACAACAGGGAACGGGATAATATAAGCCCACACACTAGACGAACGAGACAGTACAAGGGGAAAATCAACAACCACCTTGCATACAAAACTACACCAAAACAACAGAGGGAACACCAACGGGTAAGGAGATAAATGATAAAGCGATGAAGGGAAAAAACCACACACAAAGTACACTTCACTCCAAACTCCAAAATACCACAAGCCGCTCGTTTGTCTGCCAGGAATGCTTTCACCGACACTTCCCTAGCAGACTGGCAGGTATTTGAAGGAATCCCATTACTGCAACATTAATTGCAGCTGGGCGAGGCTGGCCTGTCTAGCACAGAGAGAGGGAGAATTAACTCCCTCACTGCCGAAAAAACACCCAGCACCAGAAACTCAGCTGT
Source organism: Oophaga sylvatica (assembly GCA_033576555.1). NCBI lineage: Eukaryota > Metazoa > Chordata > Amphibia > Anura > Dendrobatidae > Oophaga > Oophaga sylvatica. The sequence continues at coordinate 19,930 of JARQOD010003155.1, read as the reverse complement.
GAGAAGTCAGGCTGTGCAATCGCGACGATCTTTGTAGCGACACACCGTGACAGTGAATGACTATGAGGTGCATTATACTATATGGAGGACTATGGGCAGTGTATTATTACTATGTGAAGGGACTATGGGCTGTGTATTTTACTATATGTAGGACTATGGTGTCATGGTATAGGACATGGTTAATGTCCTGTCCATTCAGGGTTAACTTTTGCTGGCCTCCTGGCATAGTATAGGACATGGTTAATGTTCTGTCCACTCAGGGTTAACTTTTGCTGGCCTCCCTTTGGATCTGGGAGGGTATTTATACCCAGTCCAGAGGAAGATTCTCTGTCAGCTATACTTTTGTTGTGACTGTGTGTCTGACCCCCTGGTTTGCGTGTATACTGCTCTGCTTGTTTGACTCCCGTGTATGACCCGGTCTGTTTGCTCACTCTGCTCTCTGTCTCACGTTTTGCTAATATTGTCTTCTCTGGTACTGACCTCCTGGCTTGGGTATTGATACTCCGCTACAGTTTTGTCCCTATTGTACTGTCTATTGCCCGCTCTGGTTTACTGATCTATTGCTACACCCTGATTATCCGTTCTGTCTAACCCTTTGGTACTGTCGTGCTATCTTGTGCTCTGATGTCGGCCTGTCCTGGTTTTCGTCCGTCTTTGCCCTTGGTAACTTTATCTCGTCGTTACCCTGCTAGGAGTTTTCCTGCAGTTCCTAGATCTCTGGAGCTTAGGCCACGCCCCCAGCAGTCACATGCTGCAGGTCCTGTTAGTCTGTAGTACACATCATTCATTACTGCTGTCCTGCTCCTCAGGTATCCTCGAGCACAGTTTGTTTTATTCAGGACATGTGCACTGGCTCAGTGAGCATGTGCAGTGCGGTGTTCCTGACATATGGGCTGTGCATTATACTATATGGAGGACTATGGGCTGTACAATATACGATGTGGAGTACTACGAGCTGTGTGTTATACAATGTGGAGGACAATGGGCTCTGCATTATACTATATGGAGGACTACAGGCTGTGCACTATACTATATGGAGGATTGTGGTATGTACATTATACTATATGAAGAACTATGGGCTGTGCATTATACTAAATGGAAGATTATGGTCTGTACATCATACTATATGACGGACTACGGGCTATGTATTATACTATGTGGAGGACTATTGGCTGTGCATTATACTATATTGTAGCGATAATGTGACATTATCATGTATGACTTTTCCGGAACATTCCAGAATCATCTATCCTCTACACTCTCTAGAAGGATTCCTAGCAGCACAGAGCCAAGCGAACCCCTCTCTCCCCCTCTTGTCACACATTGCAGCCTGTGACACTGCTCTTCCCTTCCTCCTTCCCAGCCTGCACACACACTCAGTGTAACCTGAGATGCCAGTGCTTGATTTTCCCTCCTCACCGCGGGGGGCCTCCTTGTCTCCAAAACATGTGCAGCTCTCTCATAGACAACAATGGGAACATAATAATTTGGTCATAAAACGCTGCGAGTTTATGATGAAAATACGAAAGCTACAGTTCTGCAACATGCTCCTATCAGGCTTCACTACAGTGGTTCTGGCTAAGTTCTAGCCCAACAGAATCCAAGAAACAGATTTCTCCTAAACTGTGTGAAATACATTAGGTACTCCATGTTTGGTTGTGGATGAATGCAGACAACACGCTGCGTAAGATGATTCCATGTGCGTTTCTATACGGGGTACCCTCTGCGAGTTATGATTATGATAAGTCTTTTAGCCAGAATGTAACTGTGAGAGCAGGGGGAGGACTGTCACAAGCCAGCCCCTTTAGTGATGTTACAAGCCAGATGTATAAGTCTGCAACTTAGCCCCCCCTGGTCATTCTAGCCTGGGATGCCATGCCAGTCGGATCCCAAATGAACTATGACGTGTGGCTCCGCCCACCAGCCTGGTTTGCTGGAATGTTCTAAGTACCATGTGAGTGTTTTCTTCTTTAACCCTGTTTTATTTTAATTGCTTGTACATATTTTTAACTGTCTCCTTTGTAAAATCTTTTAAATACTTTTGTAAACACTGCCTATCTTTTTAGAGTAAAATATAAAATTACTAGTTCGTCTCTATGCTCTATAACGAATTTGCACGTGCCTGAAGTATACTACGCTACTAAATTGGGGTGGCCTCTGCCCCACATTCTAGACCAAGAGGCAGGTGGCAGCGAGCGAGGGTGTGCTGGGCTTTGTGGGTATAGCTGCCAGTGACGGAGCAGGTTTTATAAGTCTGGGTTCACATAGCGTTAATGCAGTCCATTCAACACATAGCGTTGATGGACTGCATTAACGCTAGTGTCATTTTGTGATCGCGTTATGCGATCACGCTAGCGCAGCGTCACTATTCTGAGCTAGCAGTGACGGACCCCGAACGCTGCAGACTGCGTCCGAGGTCCGTCACAGAATGACGGCACATCACTAATGCATGCCGATTTCGGCATGCGTTAGGATGCGCTATTGCGGGCAATGGCGGCGTTAACGCATCCGTTACATAGCGTTAGTGCCGCTATGTGACGGATGCCATCAGCGCATTGCCCGCAACGTAATGTGAACCCGGCCTAAGGGTATTGCCTGGCTGCGGCTAGTAGTTATAATTCCTTCAATGCAGCGTGCCCAATAGCCAGCACACGTCCACGCGGCCCATCCAGCGACTAATTATCCTAGGTGCAGTTCCCAGACTGACCTAAGGGTAAGGGGGGCGCCGGAGAGCTGCAAGTTCCTAAGCGGAACTGGAAAGTGGGATAAATATAAATCCCTGCGGATCGCGACATATTGGTGGCAGTGGTGGGATCCTAATCCGTGATTTCCAGGGCCTCCGTGTGCCGTTCATCACATATATGAAGGACTATGGGCTGTGTATTATATTATATGGAGGACTATAGGCTGTGTTTATACTATATGGAGGACTATGGGCTGCTCATCACGCTATATTGAGGACTATGGGCTGCGCATTATGCTATATGGAGGACTATGAGCTGTGTATTAGACTATATGGAGGAGTACGGTGTTATGATTCGGTAACCTAGGAGGACAGCAGCAAAAAAAAAGGCAGGCAACCAGACACCTGTCATGTGTGCATCGCCACGAAGATCGTCGCGGTTGCACATTCTGACTTCTCACAGCTGAGTTGCTGTTTCTTTGTGTTTGGCAGTGAGGGAGTTAATTCTGTCTGTGCTCGGTTCTGGGACTGGGTTCAGTTTCTCCCGGCTGCAATTGATTATTTGTTGATTGGTTTCCTTTAAATCCCTGGTTGTCTGTTTTGGGAGTTGCCAGTGAAATTCTTCATGCAGACCACAGATAGGATTGAATCTGTATAGACTTAAGTTAAAGAGCTCCTTAGTTGTTTTAAGCTCAACTTGCTTAGAATTTTATATCCCAGACCATTTATGTTCCTTCTGTGTTTGAGTGTGTATGCGAGTCTGTGTTTTCTCCAGTCTGTCCTATATGTCTAATCTGTGTATTTAGCAGAGATCAGCCCATATCCCTTTGGTGGTAATCAGGGTCCTTCTTAGGACTGATTACAGGGTTCAGGGACTGATAGGAGACTAGGTTAGGCTGGAGACTTGGACCTCTGAACCATTATCAGTACCTCCAAGGTGAGGGACTAGTTAGGACCCCAGTTTTAGGGTCAGGTTAGACCCCGGTCCTCCTCTTTCCTGTGACAGCGTATCAAGTCCTCAAGATTAACCCTGAGTTCAACGGATATCGTGTCAGGTAAATCTATTCTATATTTACATGCTGATGTTGCTAAACTATATGTTGTATAGAGTGTTGTTTCTGTAAGAATAGTTTACTGACATCGTACACATATCATTAGACAGCGTGACATTTTCACTGGCCAATAAAATTATCCCCAGTTGCCATGGATCCAGTAGCCCAGCTGGCTCTGCAGTTGCAGGGATTATCCATGGAGCTGACGGACATTAAGTCCAAAGTTTTGTCTCCCCTGGAGCAAACCAGATTTGAACCTAAGTAGCTCTCCGGACAGGTTCACTGGTGGGAGAGACAAATTTTTCACCTTCGGGAAGCATGTAAATTGTATTTTCGGCTTCGGCCTCGATCATCAGGGAGTGAAGAGCAGAGAGTGGGAATTGTTATCTCGCTCCTACAAGGGGACCCTCAATCCTGGGCATTCTCCCTTCCTCCGGGATCCCGGCTCTACAGTCTGTAGATCGATTTTTTACTGCCCTGGGTTTGGTATTGATGACCCAGATCGGGTCTCTCTTGCTGAGACAAAATTACGTAAGATACAACAGGGAGATCGTCCGGCGGAGGAATTTGCTTCTGAGTTCCGTAGATGGGCCACAGATACTCAGTGGAATGACCCAGCTCTTAGGAGTCAGTTTTGTCATGGGCTTTCTGACAAATTAAAGGACGTTTTGGCTCAGTATGATTCTCCTCCATCACTGGAGGCTGCTATGGCCCTAGCTATCCGTACTGATAGACGGCTTCGGGAGAGGGGTGAGGTAACTCCGCCCCCAGTAGTTGCTCCACCTACTACAAAAGTCCCTTATGTTGAGGTTCCCCTTGTCTGTTCAGAGGAGCCTATGCAGTTGGGAGGGACATCATTTCGTAGGAGGGGATTGGTGGTACGCAGCAGGACTAGAAGGTGTTTCTTCTGCGGGAAAGAGGGACATTTTGTTGGGGGATGTCCATCCCGTGCCTTGTTGAGCAAAAAGTTGCCGGAAAACTGTTAATCCCAGGTTGTGTGGTGGACGACAACCTGGGAGTATGTATTTCGTCCGCTAGTTCTTCTCAGTTCCTTGTACCAGTGGAGATGGTGGTTGGTACGAGAGTGGAGAGATTTTCTGTTCTTCTTGATAGTGGGTCCGGGGCTAATCTGGTTGACGCTCAGTTTGCTCAGGCTCAAGGTATGCCTCTGAGTGTATTGGCCAAACCGATCCCTATATTCTCCATTGACGCCAGGCCTCTCGGCCAAGGTAGCTTTGTTCATGAGGTCCATAACATTGATATTCGGGTAGGGGCGATACATAGGGAACAATTATCTTGTTATGTGTTGGAGGGTCTACCTACTCCTATTGTGTTGGGACTTCCTTGGTTGGTTAAACATAACCCTGTGATTAATTGGCAGTCCAGAGAGATAAGCCAATGGGGTGAGTTTTGCAAAAGTAACTGCATGAACACAGTCATCAGTGCGGTCGTGCCTAGTACATTGCCTCCTTTTTTGGAGGATTTTGGGGATGTTTTCTCTGAGGAGGGGTGTCAGGAGTTGCCTCCTCATCGCGTGTATGACTGCTCTATTAATTTACTTCCTGATGCTAAGTTACCTAAAGCTAGGTTATATAACCTTTCTGGTCCTGAGAGGCAGGCTATGAAAGACTATATTTCGGAAAGTCTGGCCAAAGGGCATATTAGACCTTCATCTTCCCCAGTAGCGCGGGGTTCTTCTTTGTGAAGAAAAAAGATGGAGGCCTACGCCCTTGCTTGGATTTCCGCGAACTTAATCGGATTACTGTTCGAGATCCGTATCCTCTCCCTCTTATTCCTGATCTCTTCAATCAAATTGTGGGCGCCAAATGGTTCTCTAAATTGGATCTCAGGGGGGCGTATAATTTGATTAGGATAAAAGAGGGGGATGAGTGGAAAACGGCGTTTAACACGCGGAGGGACATTATGAGAACCTTGTCATGCCTTTTGGTCTGACTACTGCACCAGCAGTATTCCAACATTTTGTTAATGACATTTTTCGTCACCTTGTGGGGCTGTTTGTGGTCGTATATTTGGATGACATTTTAATTTACTCGCCAGATCTTGTGTCTCACCAGGAGCATGTGAGACAGGTGTTGCAGATCTTGCAACAATAAACTATACGCCAAACTGGAAAAGTGTGTATTTGCTGTACAGGAACTTCAGTTTTTGGGTTTCTTGGTGTCAGCCTCCGGTTTCCGTATGGACCCTGAAAAAGTGAGAGCAGTGCTTGAATGGGATCAGCCAGAGGATCTTAAGGCTCTGCAGCGTTTTCTGGGGTTTGCTAACTACTACCGGAAATTTATTTGTAATTTCTCATCTGTTGTCAAACCTCTCACTGACATGACAAGAAAAGGGACGGATTTTTCTAAATGGTCGGACAAAGCTTGCCAAGCTTTTTCCTCTTTGAAAAAATGTTTTGCTTCGGCACCCGTTCTCATCCAACCAGATGCATCACAGCCGTTCATTGTGGAGGTGGACGCGTCTGACGTAGGGGTGGGTGCAATATTGTCCCAGGGTCCGTCCCTGGTAAATGGCATCCGTGCGCTTTCTTTTCTAAGAAGTTGTCGTCCGCCGAAAGGAATTATGATATCGGCAATAGGGAACTTTTGGCCATTAAGTTGGCTTTTGAAGAATGGCGTCACTTTTTGGAGGGGGCAGTCCACCCGGTTACCGTCATTACTGATCACAAAAACCTGCTGTATTTGGAATCTGCTAAGCGTCTGAATTCCAGACAAGCTCGATGGTCGTTGTTTTTTACCAGGTTTAATTTTGTCGTCACATATCGCCCTGGGTCTAAGAATGTTAAGGCTGATGCCTTGTCTCGCAGTTTCCCAGGGGCCGGGAAAACGGATGACCCGATTCCTATCCTTCAGGAGGGGGTGGTAGTGTCGGCTGTATGTTCTGAGCTTGAGGAGGAGGTATTAGAGGCTCAGGGGGACCCCCTGCAGGACCTTCAGGGACTTCCAAATCAGTTGAGACAAAAGGTTATTGAGGCACATCATAATTCTGCTTTAGCAGGACATCCAGGGGTAAGGCTACTTTAGATCTCCTTTCTCGCCGGTTTTGGTGGCCTAACGTTAATAAAGATGTTATAACTTTTGTCGCGTCTGTGGGGTTTGTGCTCGCTCTAAGACCCCGCATACCCGTCCGTCTGGGACCCTCTTACCCTTGAAACTTCCGGAGCGTCCATGGACTCATTTGTCTATGGACTTCATTACGGATCTTCCTCCGTCGTCAGGGAAAACTGTCATACTGGTGGTTGTTGACAGGTTCAGTAAGATGGCACATTTCATTGCTCTTCCTGCCCTCCCTAATGCTAAAACTCTGGCGCAGGTGTTCATTGGGGAGATTGTGAGACTTCATGGGTTGCCTTCTGATGTGGTGTCAGATAGGGGGTCTCAGTTTGTGTCTAAATTTTGGAGGGCATTTTGTTTACGTCGGGGGATGCAATTGTCATTTTCCTCGGCTTTTCATCCGCAGACCAATGGTCAGACAGAGCGTCTGAATCAAAGCCTTGAGACTTATCTTCGGTGTTTTGTCTCAGAGAACCAGGAGGACTGGTCTTCTTTCTTGCCTCTGGCAGAGTTCGCTCTTAACAACAGGCGGAGCGAGTCCACTGGTAAATCCCCGTTTTTTGGGGCATATGGTTTTCATCCCCAGTTTTGTACTTTCAATGGGGGGGGGCCCTTCTGGGGTTCCTGAGGAGGAGCGTTTCTCGTCGTCACTTGCTTCAGTGTGGAGAGGTGTATTGAATAATCTGAGTGCTATGGGGAACCGTTATAAACGTATGGCTGATAGGAGGAGAGTTTCTGGTCCAGATCTGAATGTGAACGATCTGGTATGGTTGTCTACCAGGAATATAAAACTTAAAGTTCCCTCCTGGAAACTGGGTCCCAGATTCATCGGGCCGTACAGGATCAGTTCCATAATTAATCCTGTGGCATTTCGTCTGGACCTCCCTCCTACGTTTAAAATCCACAATGTGTTCCACAAGTCATTACTTAAGAGGTACGTGGCACCAGTCATACCGTCACCTCTACCTCCTCCTCCAGTGGTGGTCAATGGTAACTTGGAGTTTCAAGTGTCAAAGATCATTGACTCACGTCTGAATCGCCGGTCCCTTCAGTACTTGGTGCATTGGAAGGGGTATGGTCCAGAGGAGAGGACGTGGGTTCCTGCGTCTGACATTAACGCAGATCGGTTGGTTCGGACCTTCCACAGAACTCACCCGGGCAGACCTGGCCCTGAGGGTCCGGAGGCCCCTCGTAGAAGGGGGGGTACTGTCATGTGTGCATCGCCACGAAGATCGTCGCGGTTGCACATTCTGACTTCTCACAGCTGAGTTGCTGTTTCTTTGTGTTTGGCAGTGAGGGAGTTAATTCTGTCTGTGCTCGGTTCTGGGACTGGGTTCAGTTTCTCCCGGCTGCAATTGATTATTTGTTGATTGGTTTCCTTTAAATCCCTGGTTGTCTGTTTTGGGAGTTGCCAGTGAAATTCTTCATGCAGACCACAGATAGGATTGAATCTGTATAGACTTAAGTTAAAGAGCTCCTTAGTTGTTTTAAGCTCAACTTGCTTAGAATTTTATATCCCAGACCATTTATGTTCCTTCTGTGTTTGAGTGTGTATGCGAGTCTGTGTTTTCTCCAGTCTGTCCTATATGTCTAATCTGTGTATTTAGCAGAGATCAGCCCATATCCCTTTGGTGGTAATCAGGGTCCTTCTTAGGACTGATTACAGGGTTCAGGGACTGATAGGAGACTAGGTTAGGCTGGAGACTTGGACCTCTGAACCATTATCAGTACCTCCAAGGTGAGGGATTAGTTAGGACCCCAGTTTTAGGGTCAGGTTAGACCCCGGTCCTCCTCTTTCCTGTGACAGCGTATCAAGTCCTCAAGATTAACCCTGAGTTCAACGGATATCGTGTCAGGTAAATCTATTCTATATTTACATGCTGATGTTGCTAAACTATATGTTGTATAGAGTGTTGTTTCTGTAAGAATAGTTTACTGACATCGTACACATATCATTAGACAGCGTGACAACACCGGAGAGGTTGGTAACTAGCGGATTGCAGACCCCTAAACTGACAGCACAACTAGAAGCAGCCGTGGGAAGTGCCAACAGTGCCTAGACGCCTCGACACAGCCGGAGAGATAACTAAGCTAAAGACAGAAAGGGGAAAACTAACTGCCCCGGAGTAGAGCCCTCAAAGGAATAGGTAGCCCCCACTGTTATGTTTCGGTAGCTGAGGAGTGCAGGTAAAAAAAAAGGCAATACACCAGAGCAGTTGGAATCTATGGGATTGCAGTACCCTGACTAACCACCACAACTAGAGGCAGCCGTGGAGCGTTCCTCCGTTGGTCCTAGACGCCTCGTCACAGCCTGAGAAACTAACTACACCTAAAGATAAAATAGGAAAGCTATCTGCCCCGGAGCAGAACCCCAAAGATAATAGAAAGCCCCCAAACATGTAATGGCGGTTAGACAAGAGGAAATACTGACACAGAAAGAAAATAGTATGAGCAAACGCTGGGGCCCAAACTATCTAAAAAGAAAAGGACAGGAAGGGTACTTACTGCAATCCAGAAAACCCTGAAAAACACCAACTCTACTAATTTCAAAATCACCTGAGATCACACGACCTCTACCACCTAAATTAGCTCTCTGGTGTAACAAAATCAAAACAGCAGCCACTGAAAAAACTGGAAAAAGCAAAAGAACAAAACTCAGTGGCTGAACTAAACTGAGAAGGCAGAAGCCCCCGGAGGGGACCCAGAAGGCCCCAAAGAAGTGCAAGACAAAAATGCAAAAATATAGCAATAACACAAAAGAAGAAAAAATCTTATCTGGTAGCAGGAGATGCAGACACGACACAGCAGGCTACAAGGGAAACTGGAATGAAGGATTCAGACCAGAACAATTGATCACCGGCAACCCTGATGGGAAAATGACTCCCTTATATAAGACCAGTCAGTAACACCTGATTCCCAGTCCTCACAATCTTCACTAGTACCGCTTGTAACCACCAGAGGGAGCCTCTGCTCAGAACTCATCTCAAACCCATTCACAACAGTACCCCCCCTTGAGGAGGGGTCACCGAACCCTCATTTGAGCAACCAGGTCGGTCAGGATGAGTTCTATGATACGCACGGATAAGTCTCCTAGCATGGATGTCCGAAGCAAACACCCAAGAATTGTCTTCCTGACCATAACCTCTCCATTTAACCAAATACTGGAGTTTCCGTCTAGAAAAACGAGAATCCAATATTTTCTCAACCACATACTCCAGATTGCCCTCAACCAAAACAGGGTCAAGAGGCACAGCAGCAGGAACCACTGGCTCAACAAACCTCTTCAACAAGGACTTGTGGAACACGTTATGGATCTTAAATGTCCCTGGAAGAAGCAAACGAAAAGAAACAGGATTAATAATCTCCATGATCTTATAAGGTCCAATGAACCTAGGCTTAAATTTAGGAGATGCTACTCTCATAGGAATATTCTTTGAGGACAACCAGACCAAGTCCCCCACTTTAAACCGAGGACCATCAGTCCTATGCCGGTTAGCAAACCGCTGGGCCTTCTCCTGAGAGAGGGACAACCTCTCCACTACCTGGTCCCAAATCTGTTGCATACGCTCCACAACAGAGTCAACACCTGGACAGACAGAAGCCTCCGTCTGTCCTGAAGAAAATCGAGGGTGAAACCCAGAATTACAGAAAAACGGAGACATCAAAGTGGCAGAGCTAGCCCTATTATTAAGAGCAAACTCAGCCAAAGGCAAAAAAGAGACCCAGTCATCCTGATCAGCAGACACAAAGCATCTAAGATAAGTCTCCAATGTCTGGTTTGTTCTCTCAGTTTGACCATTGGTCTGAGGATGAAATGCCGAGGAGAAGGACAATTGAACACCCAGTTTAGAACAAAAAGTCCTCCAAAATTTGGAAACAAACTGGACTCCTCTGTCAGACACAATGTTCTCAGGAATGCCGTGTAAACGAACCACGTGCTGAAGGAACAACGGCACCAATTCAGAGGAGGAAGGCAACTTAGGTAATGGCACAAGATGTATCATTTTGGAAAACCTATCACAAATTACCCAGATGGTGGTCATTCTCTGAGAAACAGGAAGATCGGAAATGAAATCCATAGAGATATGGGTCCATGGTCTCTTGGGCACAGGCAATGGCATCAACAAACCACTAGAGCGAGAGCAAGGCTTGGAGCGAGAGCAAGTCCCGCAGGACTGCACAAATTCCCTGACATCACGAGACAAGGTAGGCCACCAAAAGGACCGACTAACCAAGTCTCTGGTACCAAAAATTCCGGGATGCCCAGCCAATGCGGAACAATGAATCTCAGACATCACACTCTTTTTCCATTGGTCCGGGACAAACAATTTTCCAACAGGGCAGCGCTCGGGCCTATCCTCCTGACACCCCTCCAGAGCAAGTCTCAAATTGGGCGAGATGGCGGAAAGAACTACACCCTCTTTCAAAATAACAGAAGGATCAGATAACTCAGGAGAGTCCGCAAGGAAACTCCTCGAGAGGGCATCCGCCTTAATATTCTTAGTGCCAGGAAGAAAGGAAACCACAAAATTAAAACGTGTGAAAAACAAGGCCCACCTGGCCTGTCTAGGATTGAGTCGCTTGGCAGATTCCAGATAGACCAGATTCTTATGGTCCGTAAGGACCACCACCTGATGTTTGGCTCCCTCCAGCCAATGTCTCCACTCTTCAAAAGCCCACTTCATGGCCAATAACTCCCGATTACCCACGTCATAATTACGTTCAGTAGGAGAAAATTTTCGAGAGAAAAAGGCACAAGGGTTACTTTTAGAGGTCTCTGGATCTTTTTGGGACAAAACGGCACCTGCCCCAATTTCAGAGGCATCAACCTCCACCTGAAATGGCAGAGAAACATCAGGCTGCCGTAGAACAGGAGCAGAAGTGAATCTCTGCTTAAGTTCCTGAAATGCAGAGACTGCCTCAGGAGGCCAATTCACCACATCAGAACCCTTTCTGGTCAAATCAGTTAATGGTTTAACAATAACCGAGAAATTACCAATAAATTTACGATAAAAATTGGCAAAACCCAAAAATCTCTGAAGAGCCTTTAATGAAGTAGGTTGGACCCAATCACAGATGGCCTGAACCTTGACCGGGTCCATTTCAATAACAGATGGGGACAAAATGAATCCCAGAAATGAGATCCTCTGTACGCCAAAAAGACACTTTGATCCCTTCACATACAGAGCATTCTCTCTCAAAATCTGGAACACAGTTCGAACATGTTTCACATGAGAGTCCCAGTCATTAGAAAAAATCAAGATATCATCCAAATAAACAATCAGAAATTTGTCCACAAAATCCCTGAAAATGTCATTCATGAAGGACTGGAAGACGGAAGGAGCATTAGTGAGCCCAAAGGGCATCACTAGGTACTCAAAATGCCCTTCAGGGGTATTGAATGCCGTCTTCCATTCATCCCCGTGCTTAATGCGAATAAGGTTATACGCCCCCCTGAGGTCAAGCTTGGTAAACCAAGTAGCGTTTTTCACCCTGGAAAACAGGTCAGAAATCAAGGGTAACGGGTATTGATATTTCACAGTAATATTGTTCAAGAGACGATAATCAATACACGGCCTTAATGAACCATCTTTTTTGGCCACAAAGAAAAAACGGCACCTAAGGGTGAAGAGGATGGTCTGATATGACCCTTCTCCAAGATTCCTTGATATAAGACCGCATAGCGTCATGTTCAGGTACAGACAAGTTAAAAAGGCGACCTTTAGGGAATTTACTACCCGGCACTAATTCAATAGCGCAGTCATAGCTCCTATGGGGAGGTAAGGATGCAGATTTACTTTCGCTAAACACATCAGAAAAATCAAACAAAAAGTCAGGAACATCCTGAGCCTGGGGGAAGGCAGAAAAAACAGGAGTGTTGGTATTAACACATTGGCAGCCCCAACTGGCCACAGACACAGACTTCCAATCCAAAACAGGATTATGAGACTGCAACCAAGGGAAACCCAGCACGATAATGTCATGCAGATTATATAGAACCAAAAATTTGCAGCACTCCTGGTGATCAGGTTCAACCCTCATTATCACCTGAGTAGAAAACTGGGGTTTATTCTCAGCCAAAGGGGTAGAATCGATCCCCAGTAGGGGAATAGACTTCTGTAGGGGTATCAAGGGAAACCCACAACGTTTAGCAAAATCATAATCCATCAGGTTAATAGCTGCTCCAGAATCAACGAAAGCCTGAGCAGAAAATGAGGACAGAGAGCATATCAGAGTGACAGTTAATAAAAACTTAGTCTGAACACTACCCAAGACAACTGAGCGTGCAAAACGTCTTCCCCGCTTAGGGCAGACTGAAATAGCATGAGAGGCATCACCACAGTAGAAACATAACCCATTGCGCTTTCGAAACTCATGACGCTGTGCCCCAGACACCACTCTATCACACTGCATGGTTTCAGGAGCTGGTTCATAAGGCAACACCATTCCACGCATACTTCTCCGCTCACGCAAACGTCTGTCAATTTGAATCGCTAATGACATAGAATCATTGAGACCAGAGGGGACAGGGAATCCCACCATAACATCCTTTACATTATCTGACAGTAAACTCAAGCGTCATCAAGCCCCTGATTTAATGCCAACAAGGCTTTTTCAGCTTGATCAGTGACATTAGGCTCATCGTACAATAACCCCAAAGCCTGAAAAAACGCATCAACATCACTCAAAACAGGATCCCAGGTATCAGGGAAAAAGCCCAATCCTGAGGATCGCCGCGCAAGAGAGAGATGATAATTTGAACCTGCTGCGCTGCGTTTCCTGAGGACTTAGATTTTAAGGCAAAAAACAATTTACAATTATTTTTGAAATTCTGAAACTTAGCTCGATCCCCTAAAAACAAATCTGGCATGGGAATCCTAGGTTCCACAACAGGCAACCAGCAAGATAGATAGCAATACTCCGAACCTCAGTGGCAAGCTGATCCACACGGCCAGACAACTGTGCAAACTCCATTGGGAGAAAAGATCCTCCCCAGCACCCAGAGATACAGAGGGAAAAAAAAAAAAATGCAACAAACAGAAAAATATCTCTGACAACTCTGACAACCTTTTTTTTCTTTCACAATATTTTTTCCCTTCTGTGAGTACCATACAATTTTCTATTGGCGGTGATACTGTTATGTTTCGGTAGCTGAGGAGTGCAGGTAAAAAAAAGGCAATACACCAGAGCAGTTGGAATCTATGGGATTGCAGTACCCTGACTAACCACCACAACTAGAGGCAGCCGTGGAGCGTTCCTACGTTGGTCCTAGACGCCTCGTCACAGCCTGAGAAACTAACTACACCTAAAGATAGAAATAGGAAAGCTATCTGCCCCGGAGCAGAACCCCAAAGATAATAGAAAGCCCCAAACATGTAATGGCGGTTAGACAAGAGGAAATACTGACACAGAAAGAAAATAGTATGAGCAAACGCTGGGGCCCAAACTATCTAAAAAGAAAAGGACAGGAAGGGTACTTACTGTAATCCCAGAAAACCCTGAAAAACACCAACTCTACTAATTTCAAAATCACCTGAGATCACACGACCTCTACCACCTAAATTAGCTCTCTGGTGTAACAAAATCAAAACAGCAGCCACTGAAAAAACTGGAAAAAGCAAAAGAACAAAACTCAGTGGCTGAACTAAACTGAGAAGGCAGAAGCCCCCGGAGGGGACCCAGAAGGCCCCCAAAGAAGTGCAAGACAAAAATGCAAAAATATAGCAATAACACAAAAGAAGAAAAAATCTTATCTGGTAGCAGGAGATGCAGACACGACACAGCAGGCTACAAGGGAAACTGGAATGAAGGATTCAGACCAGAACAATTGATCACCGGCAACCCTGATGGGAAAATGACTCCCTTATATAAGACAAGTCAGTAACACCTGATTCCCAGTCCTCACAATCTTCACTAGTACCGCTTGTAACCACCAGAGGGAGCCTCTGCTCAGAACTCATCTCAAACCCATTCACAACACCCCACACATATATTGCCGGTGAGACAAGACGAAATACAAACACAGGCAGAAAATACAGTGAGCAAATGCTGGGGCCCAATGTGTCTAGATAGCACAGGACAGGAAAGAATACTGTCTGCAATCCGGCAAAAACTCTAAGAAAAACTCCAACACGGTCTGATATACAAAAATACTGATACTACACAATCTCTCCCCCGCTAGGTCAGAACTCTGGTGTAACGGTGAGCAAATAAGCAGATATTGATATAACAGGGAAGTGATAATACATAAACAATGGCAAATGAGAAACAGAGGCCAGCGCAGGCCCCAGCAGGGGAATGTAATGTAAGGAGTACAGTTCATATAGTGTCTTGTGCTTGGGTGCGATGAAAACACAGGAGTCACAGGTTTGATATAGAAGGTCTTGTATTACTTCATACAAGTGGCAATAATAGTCACACAGTTTGCAGATACAAAAGCAGGAGACACAGCAGGCCAGAGTAACTTAAGCTCAGCAATCACTCTCCACAACAGGTTCAGGATCTCTTCTCTGTTACCATAAGTCCATGCAAACGTGGATTTATCAAATAGCAAGGTTCCAAAGTCCACGAGTGTTCCAAAGTTCCACAATAAGAAATAACTGGAGTACAAGGTCCAAGGCTTCCAGGAGTCAGGTCACAGGTACACTGCAGGCTTGATTCTGAAGCACTGATTGCTCAGCTGTGGCTGCTTAAGAAGCAAGAGGGAGAGAATCAGGGCGGGAACATGCAAGCTGGAAACTCCATATTGACTGAGGGCAAGACAGCTGCAGCAAGACAGAAAGTAAAATGGCTGACGGAAAAACTGAGTTTCAGGAACATGTACACAGAACCTTACATTACTCCCCCCTTAGGGACAACCTCCGGATGACCTCAGACCAGGCTTGTGTGGGTACCTCTGATGAAACTGACGGAGCAAGCGAGGAGCATTTACATTATTGACTGGTTCCCATGAGTTGTCCACTGGGTAGTCCTGCCATTTAATCAAATATTGTAACTGATTTCTATACAACCTGGAATCCAGAATCCTTTCCACCACAAATTCTTCCTGACCATCCACTAGCACTGGGTAGGGCAAGGAGAAGAACGTCCAGGAAACGTATTGGGTGTCGCAGCCTTTAGTAGAGATACATGAAAGACAGGGTGGATTCTCATAGTTCTGGGCAGTTGAAGACGACAAGCAACAGCACTTATAATTTTACTGATTTTATAAGGTCCAATGTATTTATGTCCCAACTTAGATGATGGAATTCTTAACTTAAGATTTCTGGTTGACAGCCAGACCAGGTCTCCTACCTTGAAAGCTGGTGCAGGTTTACGAAATTTATCTGCGGCTTTCTTGTACCTTTCCTGAGCCAATTCCAGATTTCCCTTTAGAAGATCCATATTCTTTTGTAAAGACGTGATTCTTTCAGTCACTGCTGGCAAAGGCGTTTCTATGGGAAATCGAGGAAGAATATTAGGATGATAACCTAAATTGGAGTAAAAAGGAGACTGCTTAGTGGAGGCGCTCTGAGAGTTGTTATAAGAGAACTCAGCCAGTGGAAGTAGATCCACCCAATCATCCTGTAGGTGGCAGATAAAGCAGCGAAGATACTGCTCCAGGGTCTGATTGGTTCGTTCCGTCTGTCCATTAGTCTGAGGATGAAAAGCAGAAGAAAGGTTCACTTTAATGTCCAATGCTGCACAGAAATTTTGCCAAAACCTTGAAGTGAATTGCACCCCTCGATCCGAAATAACCTCATCTGGTACTCCATGTAAGCGAAACACATTTTTAATCATCAAATCTGATGTCTGTCTTGCAGTGGGTAAGCCGACACAAGGGATAAAATGAGCTGCTTTTGTTAAACGATCAACCACCACTAGAATGGTGTTCTTCCCTTGAGAGGTTGGTAACTCCACAATGAAGTCCATAGAAATGGATCCCCACGGGCGGGACGGGATGGGAAGAGGTTGCAACAGACCAGTTGGTGAGGAGCGAGGTGTTTTGCATCTTGCACAGACTTCACATGAAGTGACATAGTTTAAAACATCCTTCCTGCAAGTGGGCCACCAAAAGAAACGAGAAAGAAATTCCTGTGTCTTTAGAATTCCTCTATGCCCAGCTATCTTGGAATCGTGAATGAGTTGCAATACTCTTAATCTGACTGTTTCAGGAATATACAGACGTTGTCCCTGAATCCACACACCATTCTTAAAGACAAGACTTACGTCCCTTGGGGGTTGTGCCAAAAAGGAATCCGCATGGTATGCTTCCTTGATGTCCTTAAGTAGGTCTTGATTATGAATCACTCCCAGGAATCTAGAGTCAGGAAGAATAGTCTTAGGAGGAGTAAGTGGACGTGTCTCTGCTGAATAAATCCTAGAGAGTGCATCAGCCTTTCCATTGCGCGATCCTGGTCTATAAGAAATGATAAAATTATATTGGTTTAAGAAAAGATTCCAGCGAGCCTGGCGAGGAGTCAGGCACTTAGCCGACCTGATAAATTCAAGGTTACGATGGTCTGTCAGGATGACTATTTGCTGTGCAGCTCCCTGAAGAAGGTGTCTCCATTCTTTGAAGGCGGCAATAATGGCCAACAACTCTCTATTACCCACATCGTAGTTCCTCTCAGCCGAAGACAACTGCTGGGAAAAGAAGGCACAGGGATGCAAGACATTCTTCTCACCTGTTCTCTGAGAGAGTATAGCTCCAACGGCACAGTCTGAAGCATCCACCTCTATTATAAAGGCAAGTTCGGGGTTGGGATGTACTAAGATAGGTGCGGTGGTAAATTTATCTTTTAGACGGGAAAATGCTTCCTGGGCTTGGGGAGTCCAGGAGAACCTAGACTCTTTCCGGGTAAGTTGGGTGATAGGTGACACTACCTCAGAGAAATTCCTAATGAAACGTCTATAGAAGTTGGCAAACCCGATGAAGCGCTGCACCTCCTTCACATTTCTAGGACTTGGCCAATCCTTGATGGCTTGGGTCTTGCTTCCATCCATACTAATTCCTTGTGTAGACAGTACATACCCCAGAAATTGAATTTCGGTCCTATGGAATTCACACTTTTCAAGTTTGATGTAAAGATGATTTTGTCTTAGACGTTCCAAGACCATTCTCACATGTCCATAATGTTCCTCTGTGGAGTTAGAAAAAATTAGAATATCATCCAAATAAATCACCACGAATGTATCTAGGAGATCCCTGAAGATGTCATTCACCAAGTGTTGGAAAGTGGCTGGGGCGGTACTCAGACCAAAAGGCATAACTAGATATTCAAAGTGTCCATAGCGTGACCTGAATGCAGTCTTCCATTCATCCCCAGGTCTAATACGGACTAAGTTATAGGCCCCACGGAGATCTAGTTTAGAGAAAATTTTGGCATGTCGCACTCTCTCCAATAACTCAGGGATTAAAGGCAATGGATAACGGTTTCTAATAGTAACCTTATTGAGTTCCCTATAGTCTACGCAGGGTCTCAGAGATCCATCTTTCTTCTTTACAAAGAAGATGGGTGCACCTGCAGGAGATGAAGAGGGGCGTATGAAGCCCTTGGCTAGATTTTCGTCTATGTAATCCTTTAAAGCCTTTAGCTCGGGCCCCGCCAGGGGGTAGATCTTACCAAAAGGTATCTCTGCTCCAGGCAATAATTCAATTGGACAATCATATGGACGGTGAGGGGGAAGTTGGTCAGCGTTCTTCTTGTCACATAAATCCACATAGTCCTGGTATACAGCTGGTAGTTCAGGGACTGACATGGTTCCTTTAGGAACAGAGCAAGCTGAAACTTTTGGACTTATCTGTTTCTCTGGAAAGTGTAATTCCTTGGTCTCCCAGTTAATGGTAGGATTCTGAGCCTGCAGCCATGGTAGCCCTAGAATAATGGGAAAGTGGGGAGAAGAGATAAGCATAAAGGACAGTTTCTCTTGATGATCCTTACCCATAAGAACCCTCAAAGGCTCTGTTTCCTGATCCACTGGTCCAGAGGTCAGCAGGGAGCCATCCACAGTTTCCATCTGTACTGGAGTAGCCTTCTTCACTGAACGTATCCCCTGTTTCAGAGCAAAGGAGACATCCATAAAATTTCCACTTGCCCCTGAGTCGATCATAGCAGAGCTAGACACCCAAGCTGAGTCAACCCAGAGTTTGATGGAAAGAAAGCAATGAGAATTGTTTTTCTTACAACTCAGCTGGGACACCGCTGAGGAAACTTGAAAAATTGCAGCGTTTACACAGTCAACGTCCTCAGAAGTAACGGAGTTTAAGTCTGAGAAATCAAGATCTGTTGCTGCAGATCTCTCTGGAGCCTGAGGCTCGGACCTGACAGATCCCCTCTCGCAACACTCACAGTGAATGAGTGCTGCAGTAGTCTTACGAGAACGGCTGGGGCAGTTTATAATGAAGTGCCCTGACTTACCACAATAGAAACATAGATTCTCCTTAAAACGATGTTCCTTGCGTGCATCACTAACCCGTCGTTGTAAAGAGTCTACCTGCATGGGTTCAGGTTCAGGTTCCCGTGTGATCCTACTCAAAGGTTCCTTAGCTGGAGAGGAAGGTAGGAAAAGGTTAGTGCGATTGCTTTCGAACCATCTCTCTTGCCTGCGTTCAGTCAGACGAGTATCAATACGGATGCAGTAGTTAATAAAGTCACCTAACGCAGTGGGAGGGTCGGCACGAGCAAGTTCATCCTTAATCAGTGGAGATAACCCTTTTCGAAAAATAGATTTTTTGGCGGAACTGTCCCAGGTGGTATCAAGGGCCCATCTCCTGAAATCCAAGGCATATTCAGCTACCGAGTGCTTACCTTGGCGCAAAGCTAACATGGCTGCTTCAGCTGTTGCACCTCGATTGGGGTCATCAAACACCTGCCCCATGGCTGAAATAAAAGCATCAAGGTGATTCAAACAATCATCCTCAGTCTCAATCAGAGGGTTTGCCCACATCAAAGCCTTGTTGGTAAGCAACATAATTATAGTAAGCACTTTAGATCGTTCAGTGGGAAATTGTGAAGCATGTGCAGAAAAAAAAAGATTGCATTGATTAATAAATCCCCTGAATTTCTCACGTTCACCGCCAAAACGAAAAGGGGGCAACTTGGGAATCCCAGAACTCGGGGCTATGGCAGGAGCCTGGA
>JARQOD010003154.1:0-68305 GCA_033576555.1 Oophaga sylvatica | reverse complement strand
ATCTTCTTTATTTCCCTTGTAGCCTGCTGTTGTGTCTGCATCCCCCTTTTCAGAAAGAAAATTTTTTTTTGTGTTTTTGCTATATTTTTGCATTTTGCCCTGCATTCTGTGGGGGCCTTCGGGGTCCCCCCCGGGGGGTTTTTTTGCCCTCTCATTTTTGCCCGCCCTGGTTTGTTCTTTTGTTTTTTCCGTTTTTTCTTGGCTGTTTTTTTTTTTTTTTTACACCAGAGAACAAATTTAGGTGGTAGAGGTCGTGGATCTCGGGGTGATTTTGAAATTATGATTTGGGTGTTTTTTCGGGGTTTTTCTGGGATTGCAAAAGAAACCCTTTCCTATCCCTTTTTTTTTGATATTTTTGGGCCCCCAGAGTTTGTTTTTCTATTTTCTTTCTGTTCAGTATTTCTTTTTAAAACCGCCTTTTTGTTTGGGGGCTTTCTTTTATCTTTGGGGTTCGCCCGGGGCCAGATAGCTTTCCTTTTTCTATCTTTGGGTGTAGTTAGTTTCTCAGGCTGTGAGAGGGTCTAGGCCCAAAGTAGGAAACCCCCAGGGCCCCTTGTGCGGTGGTTGCCCGGGTACGCAATCTCATAGATTCCAACTGCTCTGGTGTTTTTTTTTTTTCCTGACCCCTCAGCTACCAAAACAAACATAAGTATATGATGGGCCCCATTATTGTCATAAGAATGTGTCCATTAAAGCTCCTACAGAATGGTTTTTTTAAAGTGTCCATATGATGCTCCCTATTTTAAAGGGGGGCCCCATTGTGCCTCATAAATAATGGGGACATTTGATGTCCTTATGATGGGCCCCCTGGATGTTTTCCAGTGTATGAGGGCCCATTAATGCTCCATATATAAAGGGCCCCCCTATGATGCTCCGTGTATAATGGCCCGTATTGATGCTCCCCTGTATGAAGGCCCCCAATTTTTAAGTCCCCCCGGATATTCCCCATATTAATTTCCGTGTTAAGGGCCCATCTTATGCTCAAGTGTTGAGGGGCCCCTTATTTAAAAAAAACCCCAGGTATAAAGTCCCAAATTATTGCTCCAAACTTAAAAAAAAGAAATCCTTCCTCCGGACACTGCTCTACTTGGACTCCTCACTCGATTTCCAGCTCTTGCCTGTGGCTGTTTTTGGAGAGGGAGACAGACGGAAATCTCACGCTCTCAGACCCGAATGTCACTGTCGGGAAAAAAAGCGGAAGACCCAAGGGGGGGCAGGGGGGGGAAGTTTGAAAGTGCGGGGCCCCTAAAGCAAGAGGGGGAAAAATGTTGGTGGGAAAACGGCCAGGCCCCCCATGGTTCCCCGGGGTTTTTTGGGGGGAAAAGTGGGCCCCCTGCCGGGCCCCCAGGGCATTTGGGAAAAATACTTACCTCCCCTGCTCCCCCCCTGTGATGTTTTCCGCTTTCCTGACAGTGAAATTCAGGGGACATTCACCTTTGCTGACACCAGCCCTGGTGGGGGTACAGTCCAGTTAGGGGGGGGAAAAAAACGGGCTTTCTTTGAGGGTAGGCGGTCATTCACCCAGCTGCAAATGGGGAAATTGGGGGAAGTCGGAGAAAGGGAGGGAAAAGCGAGCCTTTTTGCTGGAAAACCCAGTGTCCTCGGGAAAAGAGGTACAAAACCTTTAAAAACCCAGGCATGGTTTTTTTTAATGACGGTGAGATCCCCTCCCTTTTGGGTCGCCCGCCGGGTCATTCTTTTTAGGATTAAACCCGCCACTAAAGCCCTTTTTCTGTAGCACATACCAGCGGGGCAACCCAAGCTCCTGTAAAGAAATTGTCCAATTCACCCACGTGCCCCGTTTACCCCCCCCGTAGTAAAAGGGGGAATGAACTGTAGAGAGAACATCGATAAGGGGAGAGAAAATTTTAAACCATAGTTGAAAAATCCCGTCTCCTGTCTGTTGCAACGATTCAGTATTAACAGCGTGTGAGCGGTACCGGGGAAAAACAGTCCCCAACTGGTTCCCCCCCCCCCCCCCCGTCTCCAACGCCACTTGGGCGTGGCACCCGAACACCTTTTCCATTTTGCCCCGTCGGGGCGTGGTAGAGCCGCCCGCTGCTGTAAATGGGAAAGCCTCTAACAAAGGGGTTTTCCAGAGTTGCTTTTTGTTCGCCCAAAATTTTGCTCTAAGTTCTCCGTGGCATGGGGTTTTGTAATTTTTCCTTTTGCGGGGATCAAGGATGCGGGCCCAAACCCGTATTGTCTCCTTCAAAATTTTGGGGGAAGGGGGGCCCCCCTTTTTAGGATCCCCAAAAACTAATCCCCATGGGGCCCAAAAATTCCCGGTGTCAATGTGCACTGCCCGTGGTGTGTTTGGGGGGGAAAATTTTTGCCAAATCCAAAATCCCCCCAGTCACGCACAAAACCCGTACCGACCTTGGGAAGCCAAAAATTTTTTTTTGCCCCTTTAGAAGCATCCCCCCTCCCCAAAATAAACATCCCCCCCAACCCCTACCTTCCCTTCTTTTTTCACCTTGTCCAGGCAGTTCCCCTGAGCAGACCAAGGCTGACTGTCATCAAGGCTTTTTCCCCCCCCTCCTCCCCTGCAGATGCCCGATTCTTAAAGTGCAAAAAAAAATTTTTATGAGCAAAAGCATAAGTGGGGTGCTCATGCTAATGATGGCGTATCGTGCTTAAACCAAAACCCGGTCATTCCTCAAAACACTGAAGGACTTTACAGAGGTCTTTCCGCTTTGACCCCTGCACACCAAAAACTCGATATTGCCCCCAAAAAAACCCCGCCCGGGGTATCCCCCACAAAAGCTTTCAGCCCGCCTCTGTTTGCGCAAACCCCTTACCAGGTGCTGGGAGGTTTCCACCCCTTTTTGCAACGTCTTGATTAGGGGGTGCATGGGGGGTGGAGCGATCGCTGCAGCCTTGCCTTGGGGCTTGGTTCCCGGGGGAGCGACGGATGTGCAAGCACAGTCTTCGCACCTTTTGGAGCGGGGTGGTAAATCCCGGGTAATTAAATTTTTGAGCATGGGACCACCAGGTTCAAGGGGTGAGCCTGGCCGGTTGGTCCTGAGTTTTGCCAGGGGTTTGGCCCCTCAAAAATTAAAAGCCCTTGTCACTGACTACTTTTCCGGCTCAAGAAGTAGGGGCTTCAGCCCAAGCTCAGTTTCTCCCTGCAAGTGTCGGCCCGTACCTCCGCAGTGTGTTTGTTGTCGCCCCAAAAACATCTCTTTTAAAAAAGCCTGCTGATGCTTACCACTAGCTGTTCGATAGTGTGACACCTCGTGTGCAACACTGGGAGCTGCGGATGGAGTGCTCGTGTTGACGAGCTTTCGCTTCTGGAGGAGGAGGGTCGAACGCCTACGCCAACTGTTGCCTATACCGTGGGCTAGGGAGCACTGTACCACCGCCGCTGTCCAATGTGGACCCTGCAACCACCACATTATCCAGTGCGCAGTGATGGACACGTAATGGCCCTTGCCGCCTACTGGCCCTTTCTTCGTTGTGAGGTGCACCTTTTTTTTTGGGTAAACAAAACCCTTTTGGGAAAAACGAAACCACCGGGCGGTGTTTAACCCAGGGAGAAAAAAAGAGAACCAAGGAAAAAGGTTTGGGAAGGCAAGGCGGGAAATTTTTGCTTAAAACACAGGGGGGAAACGGCTACTTCGGGAACCCGGATGGGGGAAAAGGAGGCCCCTGGAACAGGCTTCCGAAAAACCCAAGGGGGCGGTTGGAACCCCAGGGGTAGAAAGGAAAAAGGGGGGGGGGGACAGGCCCATTTTTGCCCGGTTCACAGAAGGGGAAACCAGCCCTAAACATTTACTAAAAAAACCCCCAAAGTAACAAGGACCAATTTGTGGGAACTGGTGTTAACCCCCGGGAAAACCTTCGAGAAACAACCCCGGGCCCCGGGGGGTTTAACCCAAGGGAATAAAAGAAGGGGAACCAGGTGGGGGAAAAGGGGCAGCGGGAAAAAATTTTTTTGGCGCAACCCGGGAAACCAGCTGACTTACGGGGCCCCAAAAGGGAAAAGGCCATGGGGTTACCCTGGCCCCAAAAAAAGGCCCTTTTTCGGAAAAAACCCAACGGGGGCCCGGGGCGGGGGGGCCCCCAAAGGGGATGGAAGAGGGGAAAAGGGGTTTAAAAAAAAGGGCACAGGACTTTTTCCCGTTACCCAAAGGGGGGGAACAGCTGACTTTAACTAAACCCCCAGTAACACGGGAAAGGCAAGTGGGACTGTGCTAACACATTTCCGGAAAAAAAAAACGGGCGGTTTTTGTAACCCGGGGGATGGGGAAGAAAGGGGGTGGAGCCAGCGGGACTTTTCCGTTCCCCACAGCAGGGAACCCCTGAAATTACTGAACCCCGTAAAAATGGGAGCAAGTGTAGGACTTTTGTAAAGCACTTCCGAAAACAACTGGGGGGTGTTTTTAACCCGGGGTTGAGAAGAGAACGGGTGGGGCAGCAGGACTTTTTGCCTTCACACGCCGGGGAACACTGACATTAAAACTGAACCCCATAACACGGGAGCAAGTTTTAACGTGCAAAAACCATTTCCCCGGAAAAAACCCAAATGGCGGTTTTGAAACCCCAAGGGATGAAAAGAGAAACAGGGTGGAGGCAGCGGGAAATTTTGGTTCACACAGCGGGGGAACAGCTGACATTCCCTGAACCCCAGTAAAAACGGGGGGCAAGTGTAGACTGTCTAAAAGCATTTTCCGAGAAACAACTGGCGGTGTTGTACCCGGGGATGAGAAGAAAACAGGGTGGAGGCGGGCGGGATTTTGCGTTCACACCCCCCCCCCCCCCCCAGGGGGGAACAGCTGACTTTACGGGAACCCCAGTAAACGGAGCAAAGTGTGGGACTGTGCTAACCCCTTTCCCGAGAAACAACTGGGGGGGTTTTGAAACCCAGGGATGAAAAGAAAAACAGGGGGGAGGAAAGGAATTTTTCCCGTTCACAAAAAGCCAGGGAACACTGACATTCCCCTAAAACCCCCAAAACCCCAGGAACAAGTGTAGACTGTGCTAACAGCACTTCCGAGAAAAAAACTGGGGGTTGTTAACCCCGGGGATGAGAAAGAACGGGGTGGAGGCGCGGGGACTTTTTGGGTTCACAACGCGGGGGGAAAAGCTGAAAATTCTAAACCCCCCCCAGTAAAACGGGGAGCAAGGGGAACCCTGTGCTAAACACCCCCGAGAAAAAAACCCTCGGTTTGAAACCCCAGGGAAGAAAAAGAGAAAGGGTGGGGGCGCAGGACTTTTTGCCTTTCACACAGCAGGGAAACAGTGACATTATGAACCCCAGAAAACCGGGGAGAAAGTGTAACTTGCAAACCCAAGCACTTCCGAAAAACAACGGGGCGGTTTTTATTGAAAACCCCGGAGAGAAGAAAACAGGGGGAGGCAGAAGATTTTTTGCCTTTCCCCAACAGCGGGGGAAACAGCTGAATTACTAAACCCCAGTAACACAGGAGAAAGGTAGACGTGCAAAACAGCATTCCGAAAAAAAAATTTTGGCGGTTTTGGGAACCCAGGGTTTAAGAAGAAAACAGGGGGGAAAAGCGCAGGATTTTTTCCCGGGGTTCACACAGGGGGGAACAGCTGACATTACTGAACCCAGTAACCTGGGAGAAAGGTAACTGGGGAACAGAAACTTCCGGAAAAACAACGGCGGTTTTTTGTAACCCGGGAAGGGAGAAGAGAAGGGGGTTTGGAGCAGCAGGCCCTTTTCCCTTTTCAAAAACAGGGGAACAGTGACTTTACTGAACCCCAGAAACACGGGGGCAAGTTTTAACCCTGTCAAACAGCATTTTCGAGAAAAACGGCCGGTTTTGAAAACCCGGGGATGAGAAAAAGAACAGGGTGGGGGGGCAGCAGGATTTTTTGCCGTTCACCCAGCGGGGAAACAGCTGACTTTTAATTAAAACCCCCAGAAAACACGGGAGAAAAGTGTAGACTTTTGCAAAACAGAAACTTCCGAGAAAAAAAGGGGCGGTTTTGGTAACCCAGGGATGAGAAGAGAAAAAAGGGTGGAGGCGAAAGGATTTTTTCCCGTTCCCCACAGCGGGGGAAACACGGACTTTAAAACCCCAAAACCACAGGGAAAGGTAGACTTTTTGCAAAACCCACCCACTTCCGAAAAAAAAAACTGGGGGTGTTGAAAAACCCGGGATGAAAGAGAAAGGGTGGAGGCAGCGGATTTTTTTGCCGTTCACCAGCAGGGAACAGCTGAAAATTACTAAAACCCCATAACACAGGAGAAAAGTTTTAACTGTGTAACAGCACTTCCGGGGAAACAAGGGGCCCGGTGTTGTAACCCGGGAATGAAAAAGAGAACAGGGAGGGGAAAGGCGGGAAATTTTTTGGGCCGTTCCCCACAGCGGGGGGAAACGCGGGACTTTCCCTGAACCCCCCATTAACACAGGGCAAGGGGAAGACTGTGCTAACGGGAAATTTCCCGAGAGAAACAAACTGGCGGTTTTTTTAAACCCCGGGGGATGAGAAAGAACGGGTTGGGGGCAGCAGGATTTTTTGCCCGTTCACACAGCGGGGGAACAGTTTAATTACTGAAACCCCAGTAACAGGAAGAAAGTGAAAAGGACTGTGCTAACAGCATTTTTCCGGGAAAAAGAAACCGGGCCGGGGGTTGTTTGTCCCGGGAGGAGAAAGGAAAAACAGGGTGGGGGCACGGGGAAATTTTTTCCCTTTTCCCCACAGCAGGGAACATTTAAATTTACGGGAAAACCCCCGGGAAAACACGGGAGAAAATTTTTTAACTGTCAAAACGGGCCCTTCGAAAAACAACTGGCGGTTTTGAAACCCGGGGTTTTGAGAAGAGAAAGGGTGGGGGGCCCCCCGGGTTTTTTTTGGGCCTTTTCCCAAACAGACGGGAAAGCTGACAAAACTAAAACCCCGTAAACAGGAGAAAGGTGTAGATTTTGCAAACACACTTCCGGGGAAACAACTGGGGGGGTTTTGAAACCCCAGGGAGATTGAACGGGGTGGGGGCGGCGGACTTTTTCCCTTTCACAAAAGCAGGGGAAAGTTTACTTTACTAAACCCCCGAAAAACACGGGAGAAAAGTGTAGACTGTGAAACAGCATTTCCCGAGAAAAAACTGGCGGTTTTTTGGGAAACCCGGATGAGAAGAAACATGGGGGAAAGGCCGCAGGACTTTTTTGCCGTTCCAAAAGAGGGGAACAGCTAAACATTACTAAAACCCCAGAAAACACAGGGGGGCAAGTGTAGACTGTGCAAAACAGCATTTCCCGGGAGAAACAAACGGGCGGTGTTTTAACCCGGTTTGAGAAGAGAAAAAAGGGTGGGGGGCCCAAAATTTTTGCCGTTCCCCTTAACAGCGGGGGAAAACAGTGACATTACTAACCACAGTAAAAAAGGGGGGCAAGTGTAAAACTGTGCAAACAGCATTCCCGAGAAAAACTGAGGGGTGTGTAACCCAGGGTGAAAAGAGAACGGGGTGGAGGCGCGGGACTTTTTCCCGTTCACACACCCAGGGGAACACTGACATTCCCTTAACCCCAGTAACCCGGGAGCAAGTTTTTAACTGTGCAAACCCGCATTTCCCAAGCAACAACGGGCGGTTTTGGAGCCCAGGGTCAAGGAGGATGTTTAAATACAGATAAAGTATTTTCCTTGTTACGTGTAAATTTAAAAAAAGTCTTACTCCAAAAAAGAAAAAATTAAAACCCCTTTTTAGTACCATAAGATGAGTTTTTAAATTTAAAAAATATTTGTAAAAAAATTAATTGACAAAAAAAAACGCATACTTTAAACTTGTTAAAAGCAAGGGAAAACCCCACAAAAAAAAACCCGGTTAAAAAATCGCTATACTTTTTTAAATAAAAGCATAAAATACATATCAGAATCCATTAATGATGGATTAATTTTAACTTTATTTTACCCTTTTCCCAATTTGTTTAAATAATATAAACAAAAATTTTTTTAAAAAAAATCAAAAAATTTTTCCATAGGAAATAAATAATATGGGGCAATCATTTATAAAAAAAAAAAAAAACCCTTTTAAAAAGGCATAGTAAAAAACAGCAATTTATATTGATTTGTGGACTTGAAAAAGACAACGGATAGAAAAGGTATTTATAGTAAACCTGAAACCCCCACAGAGGGTAAAGGGCGTTTTAAATTTATTTGTACCTCAATAAAGGGTGGGTTATTTACTATTTCCATTTTTTTATAGCTTTTTTAAAAGGGTGGGGCATGTATGTTTGCCCTTTTTTTGGGAGCACGACGGGCTTCCTGCTTTTGACGCTTTGGGGTTTTGGGAAACGTCTGTGCGTTTAGGGACGCGGGACTAAAATTCCCCGGGTGAAATCGTTCATCATCGAAAGCTTGGGAAAATTACAAAAAAGGCCGGGGGGCCGGGAGGGCATATTTCAGTAAACATGCCCTATGATAAAAAAATACACGCTTGTGACCATTTTACAAACAAGTACAAGAAAAATGCTTTGTGAGGTGGGGGACACAGCTTTTGTTAAGGAAAGGGGGGGGGGATTATGGGGGTCATTTGTTTAAAAGGTGTCGTCTTTCAGTCTGATAAATAGATATCATTCACCAAATTCAAATTCTTTTTGGGGTTCTTTTCAGCACCACTTCCCAGGTATATATTTTGCTATTGTGACTATGCACTATTGACTTTACCAAGGTTAAAGAAAGATTTTTGGTTTGCGGGTTTCCCCCTTTTCATGAAAGAAACCCTTTTTATAAAGGGGGTGTTAAATTCTAAAACAAATATGTATTTTTTTAAAAGGGCACAAATTTTAAGTAATGTTTTAAAAAGGGCTTTTCCTACATGCATGTTTGCAAAAAATTTTCAGGTTTTACAACACGTCCTTAATCAACCTTGGGTATTTTTATTTTCTTGTATTTCTTTTATTTTTAGGGCCCTAAAAACTGAAGTATAACCTTCGCCCCGGGAGGGGTTGGCAAAGTTCAACCCCAAAATTTTTCAAATTCCAAAAATTGAGGGTTTTTTTTTTGTTTTTCCCTGAAGGGGAGTTGGATTTGTTTTAAAACTATGGAGGACAAGGTTTCCATCAGTATTTTCCTTTTAGCCCTAAGTAGGCTTTGGTTTTGCAAATTTTTTTTCCCACATGTGCTATCGTAATTTTTTTATGTCACAAATTAAATTTTTTTACAATTTGTGAAAAAAGACAAATCATTTTTTGGGTTTTAAAGTTGGGGACCGGTTTTAAATGTTTTACAGCCTTAGAAAACATGGTGGGATTCATAATTTTTTTGGAAAACCACAGGGAAAAACCTTTTGAAGAAAAAAAAGTAATTTTTTTTTTTTTTCCCCCCTTTGGATTTAAAGGGGGGAAAACCTTTTGCTTGGTTTAAAATTTTGCCAAAGGACACACAGCAGGGGAAACAGCAGGCCGGGTTTCTGAACCCACAAAACACTCAGCGATTTTTTCCTCTGTGCATTCTTAAAAAACTTCTGAGCAAACCAAAATGGCGTGGTTTAAGCCCAGGGGCAAGGAGGGTGTAGGCAAAGGCCTAGTAAAGAGACGTTTGAAGTTGAAGTTGTTGTTTGGGGCCCGTAAAATTTTTTGCCAGACACCCAGAAAGGGGGGAAAAGAAGGGGGTTTTCTGAACCCCAATAAACAACCCCCAAACGAATTTTTTTCCCCCCCCTTTCATTTAAACTTCTGAGCCCAAATTTGGGGTGTTTAACCCCGGGGCCCAAAGGGGGGTGTAGGCCCGAGGGATAGTAAAGAGAAAGTTTGGGGTTGAAGTTGTAGTTCAAACAGCAGTAAATTTTTTCAGGGCACACGCAGGGGAACAGCAGGGGGTTTTCTGAACCCCAAAAAACACCAAACAGCGATTGTTTTCCCTCGTGGGGATCCCAAACCCCCTTGAGAGGGAACCCGGCGCTTTTTTGAAGCCCCTGGGGGTTAAAAAGGGGTGTTGGGTTTAAAGGAAATTTAAAAATATTTGGGGGAAAATTAGTTGCCTTGTTTTAAAAGGGGGGCCCCCTTCCCAAATTGGTATTGGGTTTTCCAAACAAGAATTAAAAAGAAAAAATTTTCTTTCACAATTAAAAAGATAAAATTTTAATTACAAAAATAGAAAAATTTTTATACTTGAAGTCCTCCCGTGGGTTATAAAGGTTTTTAAAGGCTAACTGAAAAATATTGGGAACAAATTTAAAACTTTCGAGACTACTCAGGTGTCTTTATCAGGCTAAGAGTAAAGCCAAAAAAGAAGAATCACATATTTCCTACACCAACAGGAAAACAGGAATAGCTAAAAACAAGTGGGGGAGGGACAAGTGAGGGGGCCCGGGAACCAAAAAAGGGGAAAAGGAGGGGTTTTCAAACGCCCACAAATCACAGATAAATTTAAAAAAATTTAAACCCGGGCAAAAAAGGGCTTTTGTATGCCCCGGTCTCAGCATCATGGGAAAAGGGGAAATTTTGGTTTTTTAAAAAATAAAATTCCCAAAAATTTTAGAACGGGACAAAGGTTTCAGATAAAAAGTCAAACATGCTTTGACACTGTTAGTGATGGAATGAATAGGGTTTAAAATGGGTTTATGTCATTCTATATTTAAATTTTAAGGGGAAACGCGTCTAGCCTTCCAGGGTTTTTGAAAAACCCCCAAAAATAAACCCCAAAGAGAGGGGAATCAACCCTTTTTATCCCTTTTTAGGAACTTTTTCCAATATTTTTGTTTAAACCCTGTTTAAAATAATGAAAATGTTTATACCCCGTTCCCCTTATTTGGGCTTTCCCCATTTGGGAAAAATTCCTGTTCCTGTTGTGTTTTTAGAAATATTGATGCTTTTTTTTTTTAGTTGTCTTTCCCGATGAAAAGAAGTGAGTACCCCTTTAAAGCTTGCCCAATTTTTTTTTCCCTCTTTTTAGTTTTCCATTTAAAAAGGGAAACAACCACTTTCTGGGGGGCCGGAAACAAAAATTTTTTTATCTACGGGGTAACACGTACAAAGATACACATGTTTTCTAATTTTAAAAGGAAAAATAAAGAAAAAACAAAAATAAACGCATATTGGGACATGCCAAAAATAAAATGGAAAAAAAAACCACAACCCAAAAAATTTGGGAACAAAAAATAGTGTTGTAAATTTTAAAAAAAAAGTTTAAAAATTTTTTTTTTTATGAATAATGCTTTAAAGGAAAAGCTATGTTAAAACCCAAAAATAGTGGAAAACCCAAAGGGTTTTGTTTAAAAGCACTCTTTATCATCTCGCAAATTTTTTTTGACAGTCACAGACCAATTTCAATTAAATTTAAAAATTCATAAAATCGTAACTTTCTAAAGCTTTTATGAATGTCCCGCATTGGGGGGCTCATCAAAGTGATTTTATGACACAATAATGGGACAATAAAAAATAACCATTTAAAAAAAAATTGGGATTGTTTTCACAAATTTTAAATGTTGCCTGCAAGTTAGGTTTAAACAAAGGCTACGGATAGCAAAGGTAAAATTTCCCATGTCCCGTATCAGACAGTGGACAAACCCCTGATGGGTAAAAGGGCCCATGTTTTACTGTACGTCAAAAAAGTTGCCCCTTTTAAATCCTGCATTTTTTCTTTAAAGGTTTGAAGAGGGTAAAGAATTTCTGGTTTTTTTTTCGCAAAGCTTTTTCCCCTCAACAAAATACCTTTCCTTTCTGTCACGGTAGGTGGGGAGCGGGGTGGCAATTTAATGATCTTCAAATGTGAGGTTTGGCCTTTCGTTATTGCGCACTAGGGGCCAAAAAAAAAAAACAGCAGTAAAAAATTTAAAAGTGAAAAAACTACCCTATGAAAAACCCCAAAAAATTTTTCTTCCCTTTTTAACAAGGGAAAAAAACTAACAACCAAAAGGTTAAAGCTGACTTAATTTTGAGTACAGTTTTTACATCAACATTGTTTCCCTAGTAACATGCACTGGATACCTATAAAACCAGTATTAATTTTTAAATTTCTTGTGGTTGTTTCAACAGCACTTGCAGGGATAAATACCTTTGTTTAGTATGCAAATGCACTTTTTAAATGTAAAAAATTTATTATTTGGACATTTTTTACCAAAGTTTACATGCTTGGGCCCTTTCATATATGGTGTTTGAAGTTACAGTTTGGGATCAGATGGGTTTTAATTTTTTTAATGTTTTTTCCTTTAAAAAAAAACCCCGTATATTATGATGATGGGATTTTTAAAATTCTTTCATCCCTTGAGTTTCTTTTTTAAGGTACAGGGTAAAGGGTTCCCTTTAAAAAACATTAAAATTCATAAGTTTTGAAATGTACTTTTATGATTTAATTTAAAAATGTGAAGATAAACCCAAGGTTTTTTTTTTTTTAAACCAAATTTTAAAGACATGTGCAGATATTTCCCCTTTGATGACAAAATTAAAATTTTTTGTCCCCTATTTTTCATAAAAAAATTTAAACATTCCCAGGGCCCGCCCAAAAATTTACAATTTTTATGTTTTTAAACATAACAAGCAAGGGGGGGACGGGTCTTCCCCATTTGGGGGCATTTTTTGGGCATTTTGGGTTTTTTTGTCCATGTGTCGGGAACAGGAACTTCTTTGCCGTTGACCACAGAGGGGAACAGCTGGCCCTTTCTGAACCCCCCTAACGTAGGCTTGGGGGTTTGTTCTGGGGACAGACCTTTGGGGGCAGCCAAAATGGCAGTGTTGGAGCCCAAGGGGGTAGAGTTCAGGTGGGTAGAAAAAATGAAAAATAAAAAGGGGACATGGATAACTTGCCCAAACCTGTTATTTAATCTTTAAAACGGGACAATAAATTTTGGCGAGATTTCCCTGCCCTTTTTCCCTTTTTTAGGAAAGTAAGCCGGGTTTTTAAAATTTCGGAGGGTAGTCGGGATGCCCAAGGTTGTTAGTACCCCCACCTGCAGCACTAAAGACGCCTCCGATTTAAACCTTTGGGAGCAGGGAAGCCCGCACCTTTCCCAATTTCCCTATGGGTAAGCCCCTGGCCCTGTATAAATTAGGGGGCCCAAAAAATTTAATGGGGAAAGGCCATCTGGGGGTACACTGAAAAGGCAAAGCCAATAGTCTGTTTACCAAACTGACGGATAAGTTGCCTCCCCTGACTTTGGGGCCCCCCGGATGGTGTAGGGGCATTTGTGGCCTGCCACAAAAAAATTTTCCAATTTTTTTAACATACTGGGGCTTTCCCCGGGGCAGAGGCACTGCACGTGTGCTCCACTTGTTGCCGAGCTCTCTCCATGCCCCCCGCGACAGAGCTGCTTTTTAAAGCCCGTAAACAGCAGCGTGCTCCCGGGAGGGAAAGGTAGAAAAATTGGGATTGCCCAGTTGTCTTGTTCTCCCCGCATTTTTCCTCCCGGTTTTCCCAAAAGGTTGGATGAGGCCCTTTTACTTGTTTCCCCGGGGGTGCGAGGGCTGGGAGGGTGTAAAACCCAATAATCAGACGTCGGAGAAGGGGCGAAAAGCGGCGGGCGTTTTTTAGCACTGCAAGAAAGAAATCAACCCCTGTTTCTTGCAGACTCCCAAACTGGGAAAAAAACGCTGTCCTCTTTCAAGGGGGGTTTTTCCTCTGCCCCGCTTGCCCTCACCCCCCTCGCTCTAAAATACTGACTAAAAGCGTTGTTTACCTCCCTCTGGAGCGATGTCTTCCCCTCCCCTTGAACCCCCCCTCCTCACCCTCACAAAGTGAGCCCCGCCCAGCCTTTTGTGAGGAACCACGTTGCGCTGACCCTTTTCCCGAAGGTGATTTTGGGAAAATTTTTTTATTTCCCCATTTCCCCCACCCCTTTCCCAAAACCCCATCCCTTAAATTTCTTCAGTGTTTTTTTAAAACAGGCAATAAGGGGGGACAGTCAGGCTTTAAATAGTGCATCATCTTGGGAATCGCCTCCCCCGTTGACTCAACCAAACGCACGCAAAAACGGTGGGACAAAAACCTTCATAGTGGCCCCCCTCATTAATGGTGAAGTTTTGGACGGGGCAAAATTGGTGTTGATTGGCGCCTGATTGCGCTGATACACCATAAAATGGCTTGGGTGCTGCTACACAACCCGCTTTCCCAAAATATGTTTCCCTTTGAAATTTCCCCCTTTGGGGGAAAACTCCCCATAAAGATGGGGAAAGGGTTTAGGAAGGCGCAATCTGCGTTGGAGAGTGCAAAGCGGATCTGGCCATGCTGGAAAGTCGCAAGGGAGCCACTCTAGGCGGAAACCCTTTTGGCCCGCAGTGCATTTAAGATCCGGGTTCCCCCCAAAAAAACTCTTCACGACCAAGTTTTAAACAAAATGTGCCAGAATTGGGAATTTTGAGTGGGTTTCCCAAGGCCCCGAGCTGCCACCAGAAATTTTGGCCCTTTTCACACACTACCAACCTTTGGTGGGAAAATTCGCTGGGAAAAAACCAAAACGTCGCTCCCTCTTTATGGCCCTTCCAGACCTCCTGCGCGTGTGGCTTTGATTTCCCCAAGGGGAAATTTAAATTTTAGAAAGGCCGTTGCCGGTTTGGGGCCCCGGCTGGCCCCATTTTCGGCGGCCCTAGGTAAGCGTCCACGGGTCCCTGTGGAGGTGACCGTGACGGTCCTGCCCGCGATGGGTTTGAGGAACTTTGGGGTAGGGGGGGAGTTAATGGGGACAGACTTTATTCCCGGGAAAACCTTAAGGGGTTGGCAAAACCGTTTTCACCCCCCTTTGCAAGATCTGTACCCGGCTTCCACAACATTTACCCAATGGGCAGTGAGTGAAAGGTATCGTCCCTGGGGCCCTGGGGGAATGGTCCAAAGCATCGGTGGCAGGGGGACCTTGCTACTGACGGCCCTTTAGTAAACGCAATTTTTTAATTTTTTTCCTCTACAGGGGTTTTTTGGACCCGGGGCGGCTTTGCCCGCGAAATAAAATCGGCTGGGCACATTGTATTGTGGGACTGCAATGAAATTAATTTTACGGAAAAATGTCAGTCCTTCCCCAGCCTGAATGACAGCATTTCCCAAGGGGCAGGATTTTGCAATTTCCCCGCCTAAGGGCCGTGTCGGGATGGTTTGCCAAAAGGTGTTAGAGGTCTTTACCTGGAACAGAGGGGTGTCCGGGCAAAAAGGAAGAAAAGTCTCCAAAGTTTTTGACATCTAAATTTTTGAGTGCGGGAAAAGGACCCCGGACATGGGAGTAGTCTCAGTGCGAATCCGTGTGAAGAGCGGCTGAATAGGAGTGGATCTCTCTCAAGTCGGGCCCTTGGAAGGGCCTTCAGACACAAGGGGGAGTATCGTAAAGCTCCAAACGGGTTTAACATATGTAATGTGTTGTTTTTGGGCACAGACGGTAGAGTCTGGGCCCCGGGATAGAGAGGGAAATCATCTATGTGAAATTTAAGGGCTAGCCAAGCCAGGTTTTCTTTTTAAAGTTTTGGGTTTTATCTTTTGCTGTGGTTTTAATAAAGCGGGTTTTGCGGCCATTTTGCACCAGAACTGCTGTCTAAATTTGAACTTTTTTCCCATGCCTTTAATTCTACCCGGGACAGCGATCCTAGAGCAAAACCCCCCTGGAATGTTACACTCCGTATTTTATTTCAGGAGTCAGACAATGATGCTCACAGTCCAGTATAAAAATTATACCAGAATAGTAAAAGTTGACAAAGGGGTACTGAAATCAGAAGTGAAAAAACCTGTTACAGCTTTAGTTGCCCATGTTAAATATCCAAAAATATTTCCAGAGTCAACAAAGACTCTCCGGGGCTAAATTATGGATTACACCATAATATTAAAAGTTGACAAAAATGTACTTTTTTTGTCAGAAGCATAAGCTGTATACAGTTTTTGGGGGAATTTGAAATGTTGTATATATTTTAGTCTCAGTAAGCTAGTCCAGACTCCCCCCGCTACAGGAAACTAAATGGATACAAGTACACACTGGGTAGTACAGGATTGCATAAAAAGTGGGAATTCCCCAAAACATGGGGAAAACCCCCCCCGTAGAATTCGCAGAGGGGAAAGCTGGTCCTCAAAAATTTTGTCTGTGAAGGGCGCGAAAATGGTTCTTTGTGAAGAAAGGGTTGCTGTATGCAGTAGCGTGGATCCCATCACCGTTAGTCGTCTCCATCAAAAATTTTGAACCCAAAAAGAGATTAACTTGGTTTCCCCACTGCCTATCATGAAACAGTCTGGGCAGCCCAGTTAGAGAGGTGGCAAAAAAAGGCATAGGTTGAAGTGTTTGGGCTTGACGTTTAGCAGCTGCAAATGTAAAGGAAATGGAGAAGTCAGAGGAAGAGGAGGAGAAAGCGAGCCATTTTGCTGGCAACCTATGTGTCATCAGGGGAAGGTGGGACAAAATCCTTTGAAACCCATGCATGGTTCATTTTAATAAAGGTTAGATCATCAACATTTTGTGTTGACAGACGGGTCCTTCTTTCTGTCAGGATTGATCCTGCAGCACTGAAGACTCTTTCTGATAGCACACTATCAGCAGGGCAAGCGAGCTTCTGTAAAGCATATTGTGCCAATTCAGGCCAGGTGTCCAGTTTACAGACCCAGTAGTCAAAGGGGAATGACCGGTGAGGGAGAACATCGATGGGGGAGGATAAGTAATTTGTAACCAAAGTTGACAACTGCTGTCTCCTGTCTGTTGCTTTAGATTGCTGATTACCAGGCGTGTGAGCTGTCCGGGAGACAACAGTCCACAACATGGTCATGAAACCCCTGTTTCCAACGCCACTTCGGCTGTGTGCATCATGAACACCTCTTCCATTTGGCCCAGTACGGCTCGTGGTAGAACCTGCACTGCTGCTCTTTGCTGGGAATGCCTCTAACAAACGGTTTACCGGAGTTGCTTGTTTGTTGGCCAATATTAGCTCGAGGTTCTCCTGTGGCATGATGTTCTGTAATTTGCCTCTATAGCGTGGATCGAGGATGCTGGCCAACCAGTAGTCAACATCCTTCATCATTTTGGCAATGCAGGGGTCCCTTTTTAGGATCCGCAAGGCATAATCACACATGTGGGCCAATGTTCCAGGTGTCAGTGATGCACTGCCAGCGGTAGGTGGAGGAGCACTTTCTGCCAAATCCACATCCCTCCAGTCACGCACAAACCCTGGACCTGAACTTGGCAAGCCAACATTTTCTCTTGCCCCTGAGAAGCATCCTCCACCCCAAAATAATCATCCCCCTCCTCCTCTTCCTCTTCTTCCTCCACCTTGTCCAGGACAGTTCCCTGAGCAGACAATGGCTGAATGTCATCAAGGCTTCCCTCTTCCTCCTCTTCCTCCTCCGCTGCTGACGCCTGATCCTTAATGTGCATCAAAGTTTGCATGAGCAGACGCATAAGTGGGATGCTCATGCTTATGATGGCGTCATCTGCACTTACCAGCCATGTGCATTCCTCAAAACACTGAAGGACTTTACAGAGGTCTTTCAGTTTTGACCACTGCACACCCGACAACTCCATGTCTGCCTTCAAACTATCTGCCCGTGTATCCTCCCATAAATGCATTACAGCCTGCCTCTGTTCGCACAGCCTCTCAACCATGTGCATGGTGGAGTTCCACCTTGTTGCAACGTCTATGATTTGGCAGTGCTTGGGGAGGTTGAGCGATCGCTGCAGCTTCTGCATGTGACTGGAGTCGACGGGCGAGCGACGGATGTGCGAGCCCAGTCTTCGCACTTTATGGAGCAGGGCTGTTAACTCAGGATAATTATTTAGGAAGCACTGCACCACCAGGTTCAAGGTATGAGCCAGGCAAGGTATGTGTCTGAGTTTTGCCAGGGCTATGGCCGCCACAAAATTACGGCCGTTATCACTGACTACCTTGCCTGGCTCGAGATGTATACTGCCCAGCCATGTTTCAGTTTCTCGCTGCAAGTACTGGGCCAGTACCTCTGTGATGTATCTGTTGTTGCCCAAACACATCATTTGTAAAACAGCCTGCTGATGCTTACCACTAGCTGTTCGATAATGGGACACCTCGTGTGCAACACTGGCAGTTGCGGATGGAGTGCTCGTGCGACTGCGCTCTGTTGACGAGCTTTCGCTTCTGGAGGAGGAGGAGGGTCGAACGCCTACAGCCAACTGTTGCCTATACCGTGGGCTAGGCAGCACTGTCCCACCGCCGCTGTCCCCTGTGGAGCCTGCATCCACCACATTAACCCAGTGCGCAGTGATGGACACGTACCGGCCCTGGCCATGCCTACTGGCCCATGCATCTGTTGTGAGGTGCACCTTTCCACTCATTGATTGTTTGAGTGCATGGACAATGCGGTCTTTCACATGCAGGTGGAGGGCAGGGATGGCTTTTCTAGAAAAGAAGTGGCGACTGGGTAGGTCATAGCGTGGGACAGCGTAGGTCATGAGTTCTTGGAACGCGACGCTTTCAACCAAACGGAAGGGCATCATCTCTAATGAGATCAGTTTTGCAATGCAGGAGTTCAAAGCCAGTGTACACAAATGAGATTCTGAGTACTTTCTTTTCCTACTCAGAGTGTCTGATAGGGTGAGCTGGACTTGAGAGCTGCATCTGGTTGAACTATCGGTGGACATGACAGACTGAGAGGGGGTTGGTGATGGTGATGGTTGTGGTGGTGTTGATGGCCTAGATCAGGGGTGGGGAACCTCTGGCCCCAGGCTATTTATGATCCTCGATGACCTTTTATCCTGACCCAGGCAGATTCTCAGGTACTGCTATGCTTTGGCAGGGAGCTGTATGTTGATTGCCACCAGCTCATTAATTTCTTCTTGCTCTGTAAGTACACTTGTAGTGTTCACTACTGAACACTGAAGGGCATGCAATGAAAGATTACGTCCTGACACCAGTGCCAGAGTCAGGATGCACTTTGTGGGCGGAGTTTGTATGGCCCCCAAAGGATGGTATAAATATCCAAATGGCCCTTGGCAGAAAAATTATTTTCCACCCCTGGCCTAGATGCAGTCTTTTGTTGCAAAAACATTGTGATTCCCTGACTGCTTTGGCCTTGCGACGACACCTCAATATTTCTTGCTGGTGGTGTGCCAACCGGTGGGCTTACAGTGGGGAAAGCGATGGAGCGTTGCTGGCTAACTTCAGTCCGAGCCGGTGCACATGTGCTACCTGAGTTTTTGTAGTCCGTCCACGCTTGCATGTGCATGTTCAGTAAATGTCTAAGCATGCAACTGGTATTCAAATTTTTGAGATTTTTCCCCTGGCTAAAGGTTCTTAGGCACTTTTTACAGATAACCTTTGCTTCATCACTAGGATTTTAGTCAAAAAAGTGCCACACTGGACTCTTCCTACTATGGTATAAATTTTCAGTCCTTGCACGCTGTGCTAATTTGACCGTCTGGCCAACCTGTCCTGCAAATCTTTTTTTTTTATCACCTTTTTTGAGTGATACAGGCCTGCCAGATAACACCAGCAGCGATGTCGATACCTGCTGCGGATCCTTCTTCTCTTCTGAGCTAGTGCCATTGGCACCCTCTTCCACCACTAGATGCCAATCCGGGTCAACAACTGGGTCATCCATCACCTACTCTTTAATTTCATCTGCACCTTCCTCTGTGTCACCGTGTAAGGTGGTAGAGTATGCGGGAAGGGGCACCTGAGTTTCATCAGGGTCACATTCTGGCTCAGTAGACTGCGAGGGCAATGTAGTGCTGTGGTTGAATGTGCCAGCACAATCATCTAGCAGTTGCTGTGCATCAGTGCACTCCATGTCAGATTCATCTTGGACTGTGGGAATTCAGGATTTGACTTGATAACCCAGGCATGGTATGTGAAAAGAGCTCCATGGAGTAATCTGAAGTGTGGGCTGCCGCATCCTTCACTTTTGGTGAGGGTGAAGGGCACAAGGAAAGGGGCTGGTCCTGACCAGAAGCCTGCACTGATGACTCAGTGCTTGCAGCTTTTGAAACTTCAGAAGAGGAGGAGATAGAGCTGGAGGCTGTTTTGGCTATGTAAGACAAAACCTGTTCCTGATGCTCCCGCTTTAAAAGCTGTTTAACTACTCCAAGAAAAGGGAGCCTTCCAGGCCTTCTGGAGCCAGACGATGATGCAGGCTCAACACCTCCTGCCTTAGGTGCTTTTGTGCTTTTGGCACTACCAGCAGATGCACCACCACCACCACCATCTGTAGCAGGTGGCCCCCCACGACCACGTCCGTGACCACTTCCAGCATACTTCCTCATGTTTGTGGAAATGTACCCAAAATAACAGCAGATATATGGTACTGTATCAGAAGCGTACAGCTGTATACAGTGAATGTGAAAAATTTTAATCTCCGGATATATTTTCGGAGTAACAGACACAGACTCTCATAGGCTCAGTATGGATTACACTAGAACATAAAAAACAAAAAGTGTACAGTATCAGAAGCGTACAGCTGTATG
Organism: Oophaga sylvatica; assembly: GCA_033576555.1. NCBI lineage: Eukaryota > Metazoa > Chordata > Amphibia > Anura > Dendrobatidae > Oophaga > Oophaga sylvatica. Next base: position 48,012 of record JARQOD010003154.1, on the reverse strand, counting down.
CAGTGTTGTGGGAATTTTAAATCTGCGTATATATTTCAGCAGTAAGACACACGGTCACAGGCCCAGTCTGGCTAACACCAGAATATCAAAATCAAGAAAAGTGTACTGTATCAGTAGCGTATAGATATATACAGTATTGGGGGAATTTTAAATGTCCGTTTATATTTCAGCAGTAAGACACACGGTCACAGGCCCAGTCTGGCTAACACCAGAATATCAAAATCAGGAAAAGTGTACTGTCTCAGTAGCGTACAGCTGTATACAGTGTTGGTTGAATTTTAAATCTCCGTTTATATTTCAGCAATAAGACACACGGTCACAGGCCCATTCTGGCTAACACCAGAATATCAAAATCAGGAAAAGTTTACTGTATCAGTAGTGTACAGATGTATACAGTATTGGGGGAATTTTAAATCTCCGTATATATTTCAGCAGTAAGATACACGGTCACAGGCCAAGTCTGGCTAACATCAGAATATCAAAATCAGGAAAAGTGTACTGTCTCAGTAGCGTACAGCTGTATACAGTGTTGGGGGAATTTTGAATCTCCGTATTTATTTTAGCAGTAAGACACACAGTTACAGGCCCAGCCTGGCTAACACCAGAATATCAAAATCAGGAAAAGTGTACTGTCTCAGTAGCGTACAGTTGTATACAGTGTTGGGGGAATTTTGAATCTCCGTATTTATTTTAGCAGTAAGACACACAGTTACAGGCCCAGCCTGGCTAACACCAGAATATCAAAATCAGGAAAAGTGTACTGTCTCAGTAGCGTAACAAAAGGTACCTCCAAAACATATTAGTTGAGTGAATGGGAGTGGAAATCCACTATCAAATTACACTAAATAGCAACATAGCTGCGACTCATCTTAACATATAAACAACTGAGAACCAAGAGTCAAAATGCTAAATAAAAAACTAATTTTATTGAAACAAATTATAAAAATCTCAAACAAGAAGAAAACAGAATATAAGCATAATCCATCCGTGTGGAGACGTGACTGGGAGCAGATTTAGTACATGAATGAGGAATAGTATGCGGTCATAGTAGAAAACCAGAATACCAAACTGAAAAAACAAAGGTGTCCTGTTAACACCTGCACCACATGAATAGTAGCAAGAGCTGAGCCATAAATATATAAATCAGAGTTTCTCAGGGCCAATAACTGAGTAGTACAAAGTCACAGTTGTATACATCGTGATACGCAGCGCTGAGTTGGACCCAAGTGCTATTGAAATAAGGAAAAACTGCACAAGGCGGTTTTAAATAGAAATCCAGATAAGTAAGTATATTGCTGGCACTCAGAGGGACAGCTCAGCGCTGAGATTACAACTCATGAACTAACAGCTTCATCATAAGGCACATAGAAAAAAAAAAAATAAATAAATAAATTATCAATGATACATCAGCCATTAGTAATAGTTACCGGTCATAGTGGTGCTAAAGAGGGCGCAGGACACCGCAATCCCCGACGTACGTTTCGGTACACCATCTTCAGGGGGCGTGTTTTAAGGGGTTTAGAGGTCCCATTAAATATCCTGCCCTAGTGATCACATGTCTACAAATGACCATTTGTAGTGCCCCATGTAAAAGCCTGTAATTAGGCAGCAGCCTCTCAGATCGATACCGTGCATGTTCTGATGCCAGAGGGGAGGCTGAATCACCTGGGGCGGCTAGCATTTTGACTCTTGGTTCTCAGTTGTTTATATGTTAAGATGAGTCGCAGCTATGTTGCTATTTAGTGTAATTTGATAGTGGATTTCCACTCCCATTCACTCAACTAATATGTTTTGGAGGTACCTTTTGTTATGTTCAATTTTTGTGTTTTTCACAGCTTTTTCCTCCAAAGCAAACATGGGCTATAAAGCTCGTGAGCAGATATGGCTTACACGTATTAATGAGGTCTTTAGTGACCAATCTAAACCAACTGCAGCAAGTGGTGGTAAGGATATTCAAGAAATGAAAAAGAGCCTAAAAAACGGACGAGAATCTGGTGGAACCGGCCTTTTTGACTAAATACATTGAAAAAGGTTTGGTACCTAGGGGGTTAAGAGTTCAAGTATTTCCGTCATTTGATGTAGATGACCTAGTCTTCCGTCAAAAATGGGAAGAGCTGGCGTCCAGCTGTTCCAGAGGATTCATGGAACTACATAGCACACAAAATAAAGAAATCTTGGATATGTTGGACTCTGAGATAGAAATTATACAAACCAAATTAAAGCAAGATTTATCTGAGAGTGAATTACTCATAATCCATCAAGAAATTGATGGTGAATTCCAAAAGTGGGAAAAAGAAATCTGTACCAATAAGACCAGTAAGTTCCAAAGGGATGTCAATGACAAACAACAAAATACAATGTATAAATGGAATCGGAAGACACGTCGGTCTCGTAATTTTGCTCGTAAAAGATCTACATCCATAACTTCTTATGCCTCAACTGAAGAGTCCTCCAGATCTAAGACCTCAAGAAATGTAGAAACTACCAATTTAATTCCGAATCGGGAGACTCAAGTTGTTAAGCGCAAATTTACATTACCCAATAAACAAGACAAGCGTGATAAGAAAAACAACCTTGAGGTAATCAATTTATCTACACATATCTTAACAGAGTCGCAACTTGAGGTGCTCTCCAAAGGCCTCACATTCTCCCTACCAATACATACGACTCGTTTACTGCTATTAAGGATCTAAATTTATTTTCCAGAAAATTGATCCTTAAAAAACTTTATGCTAAATGGGATCCTAATAATCCAAATTTAGATCAGGCAGAAGATGAGGCTTTACAAGTCTTGGAGGACCTACTAGATGAGCAGGAATCATCGCCTAGTGGCACATTTCCTCCATCTGCATTTCCGCGTTCCACTCGGTTTCCCCCCTTGTCTCTTAGCCCAGCCGTAGAAACTTTTACCAAACTAGTGACGGAGGACTTTAGGCGAATTTCCCATAAACAACACCGGGACAATCTTACAGCTCAACAGCGGATGTCCCTGAGGGAATTACAATCCCTGGGGGATGTTGTTATAAAACCAGCAGACAAGGGGGGAAACATAGTAGTATGGCCACAGGAATTATATGAAAAAGAGGCGCTCAGACAGTTGAGGGACAGGAGGACATATTTGAGGTTGGATCACAATCCCCTGCGTGCCTTCTCCGCGGAGCTTGAGATGATTCTGAATCATGCTTTCGACGATGGCCTGATTCCCAAGAGGGTCTTGGAGGGACTACTTGTTAGGCATCCCAAAATACCTACCATTTATTTTGTGCCCAAAATACACAAGAATGCCTCTGAACCGCCGGGACGTCCTATTGTCTCTGGCATGGGAGGGCTTTGCGAACCTATCTGCAAATTTGTGGACCACTACCTTAAACCTCTTGTGGAATTGCTGCCCTCCTATGCCAGAGACACAATGGACGTTCTTGCCCGAATTGACGGCGTGACCCTGGAGCAAGACATGCTACTTGTGACGGCTGACATTGAGTCACTGTACACATGCATTCGACATCAAGATGGCATAGACGCATGTCGTTATTTTTTGAGTCATGGAGGTTGGGATGGCCCTTTCGGTGATTTGATTTTGGATTTATTAGAATATATACTTACTCACAACTTTTTCGTTTTTAAGGATAAATATTATTTACAGTTATGTGGCACTGCCATCGGCGCGGCCTGTGCGCCCTCTTTCGCAAATCTTTTCCTAGGTTACTGGGAGAGGATGATCTTTGGGGGAGAGGGTGCGCAGGCCGCGGACCATGTGCAGTGCTGGTTAAGGTATATCGATGATGTACTTATCATCTGGCAAGGTACAGAACAACAGCTACATTCCTTTATGGAAGAATTAAATTCGAATGCCTTTAATATTAAAATTAGTTATAATTTCAGCAAAACCGAGGTGGATTTCTTAGATATTAAAATATCGGTGGACGAACTTTGTCATTTACAAACCAATATCTATCGGAAACCCACATCGGTTAATTCACTTCTTCACGCCACCTCATCACATCCCGGCTCCACGGTTAGGACCATCCCAACAGGGCAATTTTTGAGGCTGCGTAGAGTGTGCTCCTCAGATGCCTTGTTTTGAGAGTCAGGCCACAGATCTTAAGGAGAGGTTCAAAATGCGTGGGTACAGCAACAGATGTATAAAACAGGGCTATTTGAGAGCCAAAAGATGCCAACGTACATCTTTGATCCATCCACAGAACCCTACCACTAAAAAACGACAAGAGGGCTTTGATTCAGTCAGATTCATCTCAACCTTCAACGGGGAGTGGTCCGTTATGAGGGAGTATCTCCAGCGCCACTGGAACATCTTAAAAACTGAACCCTCGCTGTCCTCCATTCTGTCTGAGCGTCCACTAATGACGGCCAGACGGAGTCAAAATCTATCCGACCTTCTGGTGCACAGCCACTATCTCCCCACCGTAGGTAACCCTTTTAGTACACGCGGCCCACCACAGGGGTGTTACCCCTGTGGAGATTGTGTGGCATGCAAAAATATTATGCGGACTAAAAATTTCTTGTCAGCTGATGGTAGTTCAAGTTATACCATCAAACAATATATAACCTGCAAAACAATGCAGGTCATATACTATGCCACCTGCGGTTGCCGCAAGATCTATATAGGGATGACTTCCCGACAGCTTAAAATAAGAACCAGGGAACATGTCCGGGGCATCATTGCGGCTGCGGATGTCACGGACCTTACAACATTAAAAACTATACCCAGACATTACAAGCTATTTCACCAATGTAACCCCAAATCATTTATGGTAAGGGGAATACAACAAATACATTGTGGAATTAGAGGTGGGGATGTCAAGCGGCTGCTAGCACAAAAAGAATGCAGATGGATTACTGTCCTGGGAACAATGTCCCCACACGGTTTAAATGAATCTCACGGCTTTGCATCATTTCTTTGATAACTTAGGCCCAGTGTTCCATCATTGGTTGATATAACTGATTTTTTCCTTACCCCACTTGCTTTTTTAAATGTGTTGTTTTTAAAGCTGGTTTTAACTTCTTTTTTCTTCTGTTTTTTCAAGTAACCCAATTATCTCACCAGCGGGGGACTTTCATCTCTTTCCCTGATAAAAGAAATCCTCGGATGTATAGGCAATCAGTGCCATAGACTGCCCTGGGCAATCAGAACGACTATCTACTTGTGTATCCCTTTCTCACCAAATGGACTATAGCTATCAATGGAGATTTTATGTAATGGCACAGCTCATAGTGTTCTATGCATTTACATACGATTGTGTTTTTTCATCTTCATTGTATTTAGTGCGTTGCTCTTTTACTATCAGTTGTGTCATCACAATATATCCATGATGTATGTTTTCAATGTTATATTATAACAAATGTATTTGCTAAATTATTTTGTTTTGTATACTAACCTTGTCTGGTATCCCACCTAGTCATAATCTGACCCGCAATTTATTGATTTTCTATCAATGGATTTAAACTCCTCCCACTTGACCTGACTCCCCATATACTGCTTAAACATGCTTGGGAGTCTTTAAATTCGAGTTGCTGAGGAGGTATAAATATATCTACAGCGTACTTTACACGACTGTGTGCCGTTGTGCACATGGTGGTGTATATTACTGTTGATATGAATGGATGGGTTGCTTTATTCCTCTAGTTATGCATTGTGTTTTCACACATTATTTTCGTTTTATTTTCTCATATGATAATATTCTGATTTGCAATACCCAGATCTATTGCCACTAGATTTAAACTCCTCCCACTTGACTCCATATATACCGATCAAGCATTTTAGGGAGCTTTATAACATATTCTGTGGTGGCGCTATTGATGCACTTACAGCGCATCTTGAATCTCTATGTGCCTTGTACACAGGGTGATGCACATGTCGCTGATTAGATATACCTTTCTATTTATTGCCTTCATCCGATCTTTAGTCAATCTACACATCCTGAACTTTTTTTGCTGCCTTGTATGTCACATAACAAGCTCCGCCCCTACTGATCACATGACCTCTCCTCAAACATACGCTCTTGATCCTGATATCTCGCGTTATTTCTGCTCCTGCTTGTTGTGGGTATGTCTGGTCTCCGGGGTAACGGCTAGGCGCCAGCCGCCCCAGGTGATTCAGCCTCCCCTCTGGCATCAGAACATGCACGGTATCAATCTGAGAGGCTGCTGCCTAATTACAGGCTTTTACATGGGGCACCACAAATGGTCATTTGTAGACATGTGATCACTAGGGCAGGATATTTAATGAGACCTCTAAACCCCTTAAAACACGCCCCCTGAAGAAGGTGTACCGAAACGTACGTCGGGGATTGCGGTGTCCTGCGCCCTCTTTAGCACCACTATGACCGGTAACTATTACTAATGGCTGATGTATCATTGATCATTTTTTTTTTTTTTTTTCTTTGTGCCTAATGATGAAGCTGTTAGTTCATGAGTTGTAATCTCAGCGCTGAGCTGTCCCTCTGAGTGCCAGCAATATACTTACTTATCTGGATTTCTATTTAAAACCGCCCTGTGCAGTTTTCCCTATTTCATTAGCACTTGGGTCCAACTCAGCGCTGCGTATCATGATGTACACAACTGTGACTTTGTACTACTCAGTTATTGGCCCTGAGAAACTCTGATTTATATATTTATGGCTCAGCTCTTGCTACTATTCATGTGGTGCAGGTGTTAACAGGACACCTTTGTTTTTTCAGTTTGGTATTCTGGTTTTCTACTATGACCGCATACTATTCCTCATTCATGTACTAAATCTGCTCCCAGTCACGTCTCCACACGGATGGATTATGTTTATATTTCTGTTTTCTTCTTGTTTGAGATTTTTATAATTTGTTTCAATAAAATTAGTTTTTTATTTAGCATTTTGACTCTTGGTTCTCAGTTGTTTATATGTCTCAGTAGCGTACAGTTGTATACAGTGTTGGGGGAATTTTGAATCTCCGTATTTATTTTAGCAGTAAGACACACAGTCACAGGCCCAGTCTGGCTAACACCAGAATATCAAAATCAAGGAAAAGTGTACTGTCTCAGTAGCATAAAGCTGTATACAGTGTTGGGGGAATTTTTAATCTACGTATATATTTTAGCAGTAAGGCCGGGGTCAGACACAACTACAAAAAATCGTACCGCTTTAGTCGGTCGATTATCGGAACAAAATGCAAACATCACACATCCGCCTGGCATCCGATTTTCATCCGACTTGCGAGAATTTCTCGCAGGCTTGCAAAACTGACATATAATGGATCCAAAAGAATAGTATTTAAATCACAAAAAAAAGAATAGATATATACACATAGAACACATATATATATATATATATACATGTCATTGTGACATGTATATATATATTTATAGTTCCTAGACTTCTACATACTGTAATAGCCGCTAATTCAATTGCCGGCTTTTGTAAAATCACAGAAGCCGACATGAAATGATACATTGTTTAGACACAGTTAACCATGTCATTTCCTGTATTTTGATATATGGTTTGAACTTACAATTACAGAAGTGTATGTGTGCAAAATTTCAGACATGTAGGGGTTAATTAAAGGTGTAAATTCGTTGAAAAAAAATGCGTGGGCTCCCGCTGTATTTTCTCCACCAGACAGACAAAGCAAGCGAGTGGGGGCAGATAATAATAGCCTAGGGAGGGTACATTTTTTTTGTGCCCCCCTGGCTACTAACATCTGCCCCCAGACACCCCAGAAAGGGCAAATCTCTAATTAGATTTGCCCTTTCTGGCACTTTGCCCGTCTATTCCCATTGCCCTGTAGCGGTGGCGAATGGGTTAATAAGGGGTTACAGCCACCTTGCAATTGAAAGGTGACTGTAAGCCAGGTTAATAATTGAGAGCTGTCAATTAGACAACTATCAATTATTAATCCTATTGTATGAAAGAAAAATCAAACACACACAGTATAATAAAAAAGAAGTTTAATGAAATAAAAACACAGTTTTTGACCATATTTTATTTTCCTGCTAAAACCATTTCCTGTAATAAAAATAAAATAAAAAACCAAAATTATTCTTACCAATCCGATGTACAGTCAGGTCCCACGGTGTAATCCATCAGAAAGGGTTAACAGGTTACAGCTCGCAGAGAGCTAATGCTGTCTCCGAGCTCTAACCCCCTGAATGAATAACTTCCTCTCCCAGCGAAAGGAGAGGAAGAGATGAATGAATGAAGCTTAATTGATTTATTGCCACTTTCACTTCAGTGACCTGACCTAAGGTGAAAGTGGGACACAATCAATTAAGCTTCATTCATTAATCACATCCTCTCCTGTCGGCAGGAGATAAGCTCATTCATTCAGGAGCTATCAGCTGAGCACACAGCATTAGTTGCGCTGCTTAGCTGATTGCTAGTTAACCCTTTGTGAAGGATTACATCGTGGGACGTGACAGATCACCAGATAGGTAAGAATAATGTTGTTTTATTATTTTATATTTATTTTAGGAAATCAAGGGCTTCGCACGGATTAAGAGTAAAATAAAAGATGGTCAAAAAAATGTGTTTTTATTTCATTAAAATTATTTATTCTTAAACTCTGTGTGTTTTTTATTTACTTCAATAGGATTAATAATTGATAGTTGTCTAATTGACAGCTCTCAATTATTAACCTGGCTTACAGTCACCTTTCAATTGCAAGGTGGCTGTAACCCCTTATTAACCCATTCGCCACCGCTACAGGGCAATGGGAATAGACTGGCAAAGTGCCAGAAAGGGCAAATCTAATTAGAGATTTGCCCTTTCTGGGGTGTCTGGGGGCAGATGTTAGTAGCCAGGGGGGGCACAAAAAAAATGTACCCTACCTAGGCTATTATTATCTGCCCCCACTCGCTTGCTTTGTCTGTCTGGTGGAGAAAATACAGCGGGAGCCCACGCATTTTTTTTCAACGAATTTACACCTTTAATTAACCCCTACATGTCTGAAATTTTGCACACATACACTTCTGTAATTGTAAGTTCAAACCATATATCAAAATACAGGAAATGACATGGTTAACTGTGTCTAAACAATGTATCATTTTATGTCGGCTTCTGTGATTTCACAAAAGCCGGCAATTGAATTAGCGGCTATTACAGTATGTAGAAGTGTAAGAACTATAAATATATGTATATATATATGTCACAATGACATATATATATATATATATATATATATATATATAATATATATATATATATATGTATTCTATGTGTGTATATCTATTCTTTCTATTCTTTATTAAAGCTGTCAGTGTGATTTTACAGTATAGCCGGGGATGAATTGCCGGCTTTTCTAAAGGACACCGATGCGATTTAATCTCAAGTCACACGTGCGGTCCGTTTGTAATCCGATTTTTCAACGCTCCCATAGACTTGCATTGGCGATAGTCGACCCACAATCGGTGACAATCACAGCATGCTGCGATTGCACTCGGACGTTTAAAACGGACCACAAAAAATCTGATACTGGGAGCTGCTCCATAGATTAACATAGGGCAGACTGCAATACGATATTTCATCGTATTGCAGTCGTCCGATTCTGTCGCCAGTGTGACCCCGGCCTAAGACACACAGTCACAGGCCCAGCCTGGCTAACACCAGAATATCAAAATCTGTAAAAGTGTACTGTCTCAGTAGCGTACAGCTGTATACAGTGTTGGGGGAATTTTAAATCTCCGTATTTATTTTAGCAGTAAGACACACAGTCACAGGCCCAGTCTGGCCAACACCAGAATATCCAAATCAGGAAAAGTGTACTCTATCTGTAGCGTACAGCTGTATACAGTGTTGGGGGAATTGTAAATCTCCGTATATATTTCCGGAGTCACACACACATAGTCAGCCTGTATTTGTTTGTGATACCAGCCGGTACACGGTACTGTGAGGGGCGTACAGCTCTATATGGTGTGGGAAAAAATGAACGCTCGGTAACTAAAATAAATTTCCCCTTATCACTGGCAGGCAGCCTATTAATCAGCTCTGCTGCTCCACACAAGCAATTACTATTCTGTCACTGGCAGGCAGCCTAATAACCAGCATTGCTGCACACACCAAAATCCTCCCCTGTCACTGCACAGTAACTGTACAGCTAATCGCTATTAGCACAAGGAATTTTTTATTTTTAGGCCCTGCCTAAGGCTCTCCTTGCTGAGAAGCAGCGGCAGCAACCTGTCCTTACAGTGAGATCGGCAGAAGTAAAATGGCAGTCGGCGCTGAGGGATTTTATATGCACTGTGTGACGCCACACAAAGCCAGCCAATCACTGCAATGCCCTCCTCTAAGATGGTGCCTGCTGCTGCCCATGTCATCGCGTTGACCACAGCCAGCCTTGCTCATTGGCCAAGAAAAGGCCCTTAAAGTAGTAGGGGAAAACCGACTTCGGCAAAATGGTCGCCGAACACATGACTGACCTCGCGCCACGGTCGGGTTTCGTTTCATGAAACCCGACTTTGGCGAAAGTCAGCGATTCGTGAAAATGATCGACCTGTTTCGCTCAACTCTACTAACCAGACCTACCAGTCCTGGAAATTCAAGGTGAAGATGCTGCTCATAATAGAAGGTATGTGGAAATATACTCAGGAACAAGTGCCTCATCCATTACCAGATGATTGGCTAGAGAAGGATCAGAAAGCACAAAGCACGATCTCCCTCAGTGTAGATGATAATCAGATTTTGCATATATACAAGTGTGCAACTGCAAAGGAGATGTGGGATGAGTTACAGAAAGTGCATGAAAGATCAAATCTCAGCAATAAGCTTTATCTCATGAGAAAGCTGTATCAGTCCTTGCTAAGTGATGGACAGAATATGCAGGACTATGTAAGAAACATCCTAAAGATTGTGGAGCATCTCAGGGGTATTGGAGAAGAAATTAAAGATTTTCATGTCGCTGCACTTCTATTAAGTGGTCTTCCAGAGACTCGTGACTGCACTAGATGCACGGACAGATGATGAGCTGACACTAGAGTATGTTAAAGGCAAACTTGTGGATGAATTCAAGAGAAAAACACAGCATGTAAGCAAGAGTAATGAATCCAGAGCAGAAACAGCATTAAAGACACAGGATTTCCCTAAATATCAGAGCAATCTAAGAGAAACTCGTGAATGTTTTGTCTGTAAAAAGCCCGGCCACCTTAAAGCAGACTGCAGAATTTGGAAAGCCAGAATGAATCAGCTTAAAAAGCAGAACAGTCATCAAAGGGTTAATACAGCTGTAAAGGAAGATTCTGCATGTGTTGAAGCTGTATTTAAAGCCAGTACAAGCCCATCTGCAAAGTATATATGGTCATAACAAAAGGTACCTCCAAAACATATTAGTTGAGTGAATGGGAGTGGAAATCCACTATCAAATTACACTAAATAGCAACATAGCTGCGACTCATCTTAACATATAAACAACTTGAGAACCAAGAGTCAAAATGCTAAATAAAAAACTAATTTTATTGAAACAAATTATAAAAATCTCAAACAAGAAGAAAACAGAAATATAAACATAATCCAACCGTGTGGAGACGTAACTGGGAGCAGATTTAGTACATGAATGAGGAATAGTATGCGGTCATAATAGAAAACCAGAATAACAAACTGAAAAAACAAAGGTGTCCTGTTAACACCTGCACCACATGAATAGTAGCAAGAGCTGAGCCATAAATATATAAGTCAGAGTTTCTCAGGGCCAATAACTGAGTAGTACAAAGTCACAGTTGTGTACATCGTGATACGCAGCGCTGAGTTGGACCCAAGTGCTAATGAAATAGGGAAAACTGCACAGGGCGGTTGTAAATAGAAATCCAGATAAGTAAGTATATTGCTGGCACTCAGAGGGACAGCTCAGCGCTGAGATTACAACTCATGAAGCAACAGATTCATCATTAGGCACAAAGAAAAAAATAAATAAATAAATTATCAATGATACATCAGCCATTAGTAATAGTTACCAGTCATAGTGGTGCTAAGGTGGGCGCAGGACACCGCAATCCCGACGTACGTTTCGGTACACCTTCTTCAGGGGGCGTGTTTTAAGGGGTTTAGAGGTCTCATTAAATATCCTGCCCTAGTGATCACATGTCTACAAATGACCATTTGTGGTGCCCCATGTAAAAGCCTGTAATTAGGCAGCAGCCTCTCAGATCGATACCGCGCATGTTCTGATGCCAGAGGGGAGGCTGAATCACCTGGGGCGGCTGGTGCCTAGCCGTTACCCCGGAGACCAGACATACCCACAACAAGCAGGAGCAGAAATAACGCGAGATATCAGGATCAAGAGCGTATGTTTGAGGAGAGGTCATGTGATCAGTAGGGGCGGAGCTTGTTATGTGACATACAAGGCAGCAAAAAAAGTTCAGGATGTGTAGATTGACTAAAGATCGGATGAAGGCAATAAATAGAAAGGTATATCTAATCAGCGACATGTGCATCACCCTGTGTACAAGGCACATAGAGATTCAAGATGCGCTGTAAGTGCATCAATAGCGCCACCACAGAATATGTTATAAAGCTCCCTAAATGCTTGATCGGTATATATGGAGTCAAGTGGGAGGAGTTTAAATCTAGTGGCAATAGATCTGGGTATTGCAAATCAGAATATTATCATATGAGAAAATAAAACGGAAATAATGTGTGAAAACACAATGCATAACTAGAAGAATAAAGCAACCCATCCATTCATATCAACAGTAATATACACCACCATGTGCACAACGGCACACAGTCGTGTAAAGTACGCTGTAGATATATTTATACTTCCTCAGCAACACGAATTTAAAGACTCCCAAGCATGTTTAAGCAGTATATGGGGAGTCAGGTCAAGTGGGAGGAGTTTAAATCCATTGACAGAAAATCAATAAATTGCGGGTCAGGTTATGACTAAGTGGGATACCAGACAAGGTTAGTATACAAAACAAAATAATTTAGCAAATACATTTGTTATAATATAACATTGAAAACATACATCATGGATATATTGTGATGACACAACTGATAGTAAAAGAGCAACGCACTAAATACAATGAAGATGAAAAAACACAATCGTATGTAAATGCATAGAACACTATGAGCTGTGCCATTACATAAAATCTCCATTGATAGCTATAGTCCATTTGGTGAGAAAGGGATACACAAGTAGATAGTCGTTCTGATTGCCCAGGGCAGTCTATGGCGCTGATTGCCTATACATCCGAGAATTTCTTTTGTCAGGGAAAGAGACGAAAGTCCCCCGCTGGTGAGATAATTGGGTTACTTGAAAAAACAGAAGAAAAAAGAAGTTAAAACCAGCTTTAAAAACAACACATTTAAAAAAGCAAGTGGGGTAAGGAAAAAATCAGTTATATCAACCAATGATGGAACACTGGGCTTAAGTTATCAAAGAAATGATGCAAAGCCGTGAGATTCATTTAAACCGTGCGGGGACATTGTTCCCAGGACAGTAATCCATCTGCATTCTTTTTGTGCTAGCAGCCGCTTGACATCCCCACCTCTAATTCCACAATGTATTTGTTGTATTCCCCTTACCATAAATGATTTGGGGTTACATTGGTGAAATAGCTTGTAATGTCTGGATATAGTTTTTAATGTTGTAAGGTCCGTGACATCCGAAGCCGCAATGATGTCCCGGACATGTTCCCTGGTTCTTATTTTAAGCTGTCGGGAAGTCATCCCTATATAGATCTTGCGGCAACCGCAGGTGGCATAGTATATGACCTGCATTGTTTTGCAGGTTATATATTGTTTGATGGTATAACTTGAACTACCATCAGCTGACAAAAATTTTTAGTCCGCATAATATTTTTGCATGCCACACAATCTCCACAGGGGTAACACCCCTGTGGTGGGCCACGTGTACTAAAAGGGTTACCTACGGTGGGGAGATAGTGGCTGTGCACCAGAAGGTCGGATAGATTTTGACTCCGTCTGGCCGTCATTAGTGGACGCTCAGACAGAATGGAGGACAGCGAGGGTTCAGTTTTTAAGATGTTCCAGTGGCGCTGGAGACACTCCCTCATAACGGACCACTCCCCGTTGAAGGTTGAGATGAATCTGACTGAATCAAAGCCCTCTTGTCGTTTTTTAGTGGTAGGGTTCTGTGGATGGATCAAAGATGTACGTTGGCATCTTTTGGCTCTCAAATAGCCCTGTTTTATACATCTGTTGCTGTACCCACGCATTTTGAACCTCTCCTTAAGATCTGTGGCCTGACTCTCAAAACAAGGCATCTGAGGAGCACACTCTACGCAGCCTCAAAAATTGCCCTGTTGGGATGGTCCTAACCGTGGAGCCGGGATGTGATGAGGTGGCGTGAAGAAGTGAATTAACCGATGTGGGTTTCCGATAGATATCGGTTTGTAAATGACAAAGTTCGTCCACCGATATTTTAATATCTAAGAAATCCACCTCGGTTTTGCTGAAATTATAAGTAATTTTAATATTAAAGGCATACGAATTTAATTCTTCCATAAAGGAATGTAGCTGTTGTTCTGTACCTTGCCAGATGATAAGTACATCATCGATATACCTTAACCAGCACTGCACATGGTCCGCGGCCTGCGCACCCTCTCCCCCAAAGATCATTCTCTCCCAGTAACCTAGGAAAAGATTTGCAAAAGAGGGCGCACAGGCCGCGCCGATGGCAGTGCCACATAACTGTAAATAATATTTATCCTTAAAAACGAAAAAGTTGTGAGTAAGTATATATTCTAATAAATCCAAAATCAAATCACCGAAAGGGCCATCCCAACCTCCATGACTCAAAAAATAACGACATGCGTCTATGCCATCTTGATGTCGAATGCATGTGTACAGTGACTCAATGTCAGCCGTCACAAGTAGCATGTCTTGCTCCAGAGTCACGCCGTCAATACGGGCAAGAACGTCCATTGTGTCTCTGTCATAGGAGGGCAGCAATTCCACAAGAGGTTCAAGGTAGTGGTCCACAAATTTGCAGATAGGTTCGCAAAGCCCTCCCATGCCAGAGACAATAGGACGTCCCGGCGGTTCAGAGGCATTCTTGTGTATTTTGGGCACAAAATAAATGGTAGGTATTATGGGATGCCTAACAAGTAGTCCCTCCAAGACCCTCTTGGGAATCAGGCCATCGTCGAAAGCATGATTCAGAATCATTTCAAGCTCCGCGGAGAAGGCACGCAGGGGATTGTGATCCAACTTCAAATATGTCCTCCTGTCCCTCAATTGTCTGAGCACCTCTTTTTCATATACCGTATTTTTTGGACCATAAGACGCACTTTTTTTCCTCCAAATTTGGGAGGAAAGTGTGGGTGCGTCTTATGGTCGGAATGTAACATGTGGGGAGGGGGGCAGCGGTGGAGTGGGATCAGCAGGAGGCAAGAAAATATCCCCTCTGCTGCAGGAAACAAGCGCTGGGGAAACCCTGGTCCCTACTTAAGTGCAGTGAATATTAATCAGCCGCTTCCCCGCCCATCTATCAGCTGAGCAGTGAGCGGGGAGCAGCAGATCACAGAGCCACACAGTTTCCCCAGCGCCTGATTCCTGCAACAGCTGGGCAGATCGGTGTCTGAAGGAGAAGGAGGCAGCAGGAGCAGCTGGCATACCTGACAGTCTGGGGCTGTGCTGATGGGAGGCTGAATGCTCCTGTGAAGGACCTGTGATGAGGTCATGAAGAGGGCGGGCTGGAGCATCACATGACCAAAGCCCTGCCTCTTCATGATGTCATCACAGGTCCTTCAGACACACTGTACAACAGAGAATTAATTAAAAGGTTAGGCTACTTTCACACTTGCGTTTTTTTGTGCAGCGCATCATACGCACATGAAACGCATACGTGTCACATTTCTATCAACTCTGTCTCTATCATCTCTGTCTCTATCATCTGTCTCTATCACCTTTGGCTCTATCATCTCTGTCTCTATCATCTCTGTCTCTATCATCTCTGTCTCTATCATCTGTCTCTATCATCTGTCTCTATCAGCTGTCTCTATCATCTCTGTCTCTATCATCTCTGTCTCTATCATCTCTGTCTCTATCATCTGTCTCTATAATCTGTCTCTATAATCTGTCTCTATCATCTCTGTCTCTATCATCTGTCTCTATCATCTCTGACTATCATCTGTCTCTATCATCTCTGTCTCTATCATCTGTCTCTATCATCTCTGTCTCTATCATCTCTGTCTCTATCATCTGTCTCTATCATCTCTGTCTCTATCATCTCTGTCTCTATCATCTGTCTCTATAATCTGTCTCTATAATCTGTCTCTATCATCTCTGTCTCTATCATCTGTCTCTATCATCTCTGACTATCATCTGTCTCTATCATCTCTGTCTCTATCATCTGTCTCTATCATCTCTGTCTCTATCATCTCTGTCTCTATCATCTGTCTCTATCATCTCTGTCTCTATCATCTCTGTCTCTATCATCTGTCTCTATAATCTGTCTCTATAATCTGTCTCTGTCATCTCTGTCTCTATCATCTGTCTCTATCATCTCTGTCTCTATCATCTGTCTCTATCATCTCTGTCTCTATCATCTGTCTCTATCATCTCTGTCTCTATCATCTCTGTCTCTATCATCTCTGTCTCTATCATCTCTGTCTCTATCATCTCGGTCTCTATCATCTCGGTCTCTATCATCTCGGTCTCTATCATCTCTATCATCTCTGTTCTATCTCTGTTCTATCATCTATCTCTATCAACTCTGTCTCTATCATCTATCTCTATCAACTCTGTCTCTATCATCTGTCTCTATTTCTATGCAGCATGTATTTCTATGCAGCCGCACGCTCCAGTCTAAGTGCCGGCGGCAGTGCCGGGTGTTCATGCGAGAGACTCACACGAAATCGTGCGAGTTTCTCGCATGTGTGACCCCGGCTTTATACTCACCCTCCAGCGTCTTCACATAGTAGTTTACAGACACCACACTGGTCCCGCAGCACCATCTCCTACCCGTAGCTTCCAACATAATAACATACTATTATATATAATAACACCACATATAATAGTATGTTATTAAATATTTTACCACATTTTTTGCTTCAAATATATTTTTCCCTATTTTCCACCTCTAAAACCTGGGTGCGTCTTATAGTCCGGTGCGTCTTATAGTCCGAAAAATACGGATTCCTGTGGCCATACCACTATGTTTCCCCCCTTTTCTGCTGGTTTTATAACAACATCCCCCAGGGATTGTAATTCCCTCAGGGACATCCGCTGTTGAGCTGTAAGATTGTCCTGATGTCGTTTATGGGAAATTCGCCTAAAGTCCTCCGTCACTAGTTTGGTAAAAATTTCTACGGCTGGGCTAAGAGACAAGGGGGGAAACCGAGTGGAACGTGGAAATGCAGATGGAGGAAATGTGCCACTAGGCGATGATTCCTGCTCATCTAGTAGGTCCTCCAAGACTTGTAAAGCCTCATCTTCTGCCTGATCTAAATATGGATTATTAGGATCCCGTTTAGCATAAAGTTTTTTAAGGATCAATTTTCTGGAAAATAAATTTAGATCCTTAATAGCAGTAAACGAGTCGTATGTATTGGTAGGGGAGAATGTGAGGCCTTTGGAGAGCACCTCAAGTTGCGACTCTGTTAAGATATGTGTAGATAAATTTATTACCTCAAGGTTGTTTTTCTTATCACGCTTGTCTTGTTTTTTGTCTTGCCTAATTACAGGCTTTTACATGGGGCACCACAAATGGTCATTTGTAGACATGTGATCACTAAGGCAGGATATTTAATGAGACCTCTAAACCCCTTAAAACATGCCCCCTGAAGAAGGTGTACCGAAACGTACGTCGGGGATTGCGGTGTCCTGCGCCCACCTTAGCACCACTATGACTGGTAACTATTACTAATGGCTGATGTATCATTGATAATTTTTTTTCTTTTTTTTTTTCTGTGTGCCTAATGATGAAGCTGTTGCTTCATGAGTTGTAATCTCAGCGCTGAGCTGTCCCTCTGAGTGCCAGCAATATACTTACTTATCTGGATTTCTATTTAAAACCGCCTTGTGCAGTTTTCCCTATTTCATTAGCACTTGGGTCCAACTCAGCGCTGCGTATCACGATGTATACAACTGTGACTTTGTACTACTCAGTTATTGGCCCTGAGAAACTCTGACTTATATATTTATGGCTCAGTTCTTGCTACTATTCATGTGGTGCAGGTGTTAACAGGACACCTTTGTTTTTTCAGTTTGGTATTCTGGTTTTCTATTATGACCGCATACTATTCCTCATTCATGTACTAAATCTGCTCCCAGTCACGTCTCCACACGGATGGATTATGTTTATATTTCTGTTTTCTTCTTGTTTAAGATTTTTGTAATTTGTTTCAATAAAATTAGTTTTTTATTTAGCATTTTGACTCTTGGTTCTCAGTTGTTTAAAAGTATATATGGTGTATAGAATCTTGTGCAAGCAGTCATATGACAAATAACATGGATTTCTTCACTGACCTTAATGAAAGTAAGGCTGGAGTCACACACACCGAGTAAAAAATCTGACCGTTTTAGTCGGTCGATAATCGGATTAAAATTTCATGAACATTGATGCGACTAGCATCCGATTTTTTGTAGTTGATGCGATTTAGTCGCATCTGACCGTAGTTGTCACAGGCGATTTTCATCCGACTTGCGAGAATTTCTCGCAGGCTTGCAAAACTGACATATAATGGATCCAAAAGAATAGTATTTAAATCACAATAGAAAGAATAGATATATACACATAGAACACATATATATATATATATATACACATGTCATTGTGACATGTGTATATATATATATTTATAGTTGCTAGACTTCTACATACTGTAATAGCCGCTAATTCAATTGCCGGCTTTTGTGAAATCACAGAAGCCGACATGAAATGATACATTGTTTAGACACAGTTAACCATGTAATTTCCTGTATTTTGATAAATGGTTTGAACTTACAATTACATAAGTGTATGTGTACAAAATTTCAGACATGTAGGGGTTAATTAAAGGTGTAAATTTGTTGTAAAAAAAATGTGTCAAATCTCTAATTAGATTTGCCCTTTCTGGGGTGTCTGAGGGCAGATGTCAGTAGCCGGGGGGGGCACAAAAAAAATGTACCCTCCCTAGGCTATTATTATCTGCCCCCACTTGCTTGCTTTTTCTGTCTGGTGGAGAAAATACAGCGGGAGCCCACGCATTTTTTTTACAACGAATTTACACCTTTAATTAACCCCTACATGTCTGAAATTTTGTACACATACACTTATGTAATTGTAAGTTCAAACCATATATCAAAATACAGGAAATTACATGGTTAACTGTGTCTAAACAATGTATCATTTCATGTCGGCTTCTGTGATTTCACAAAAGCCGGCAATTGAATTAGCGGCTATTACAGTATGTAGAAGTCTAGGAACTATAAATATATGTATATATATATGTCACAATGACATATATATATATATATATATGTATTCTATGTGTGTATATGTATTGATTCTATTCTTTAATAAAGCTGTCAGTGTGATTTTACAGTATAGCCGGGGATGAATTGCCGGCTTTTCTAAAGGACACCGGTGCGATTTAATCGCAGGTCACACATGCGGTCCGTTTGTAATCAGATTTTTCATCGCTCCCATAGACTTGCATTGGCGATAGTCGACAAACAATCGGTGACAATCGCAGCATGCTGCGATTGCACTCGGACGTTTAAAACGGACCACAAAAAATCTGATGGTGGGAGCTGCTCCATAGATTAACATTGGTCCGACTGCAATGCGATATTTCATCGTATTGCAGTCGTCCGATTTTGTCGCTAGTGTGACTCCAGCCTAAGTCAGAAAATGTCATCTTAGCTAATGGTCACTATATGACTTCAGAAGTAGTAGGAGACTGCTACCTCCATTGTCCAGTTTCCTCAGCACAAAGCAGAAAGTTCCCAATAAAGGATGTTCTCTATGTTCCCAGCCTTGAAAGCAATCTTCCATCAGAAAAGAAGCTCATGCAAAAGGGGAATGTAGTTACTTTTAAAGATAACAGCTGCGTCATCTCAAAAAAGGGTCACACTCTTGCAGAAGGAAAAATCCAAGATGAACTTTATCAGCTAAAATGCAAAGAAAAAGTGTACAGTGCTAGACAAGATCTGCATAAGAACTGGATTGTGCTCCTGCATGCCGCCATCGGTGATGCACATCTCAGTGCACAGAGCTTTCTTGGAGCTCCACGTCCATCAAAACAGATAGGCAGGGAAGCTCCAGGGCAGCTCCTGCGCCTTTTCTGTGACGCGCTGGAGATGGCGCCTATGTGACATCATCGTGTAGGCGAAGGCATGCATGCATTCCAGGATGCCAGTCCAGAAGTGGAGCTGCAAGAGATGGTATGAGAGGTAAGTATGAAAAACTTTTTTTTATCAAATTAATTAAATGGATGTGGGGGACAGCAAATTATGATGTATTCAGGGTGGGGGCCAGCAAATTATGTATTGAAATTGGAGGACGTGGACAGCAAATGATGTATTGAAGTTGGGGGTGGAGAACAGCAAATGATGTATTGAATGTGAATGGTGGGGAACATCACATGATGATGACCTGAGTGTGGGGAATGGGGGCGAGCAAATAATGATTAATTAATTGAGGGTGGGGCAGTAAATGATGATGTACTGAAACTGGGTGACGGGGACAGTAAATGATGATGAATTGAGGGTGGGGGAGAGTAAAGGATTATGTATTTAAAGTGTAGGCGAGCAAATGATGATGACTTGAGGGTAGAGGGTGAGGGAGAGCAAATGATGAATTGAAGTTTGTGGCTGGGGGTCAGCAAATGATGATGAATTGGGGGTGGGTGAGAGCAAATAATGATATACTGAGGGTGAGGGAGACCAAATGATGAATTGAAGGGGGGCAGCAAATATTTTTAAATTGAGTGATGGGAGAGTAAATTATGTATTTTGTGTGGGGGAACCAAATGATGATGAATTGAGGTGAGGGAGACCAAATAATGATGAATTGAGGGTGGAGGGAGAGCAGTTGATGATGAATAGAGGGTGGGGGTGGGAGAGAGATGACATGACAATGAATTGGGGCAGAGGGCATCATGTAAATATAATGAATTGGGGGAGCAGTAGGTGGTGGAGGGCATTGAAATGACTGGTATTGAATTGGCAGAATATATATGTACTAGTGATGAACCCGTTCTACGCCCGGGTGGCAAGCATTTTTATAGGTACATGGTCTCCTATTTTGGTATGTGCTGCCCCCTCCAATCCTGGTATGCATGGCACCCCTCATCCCTATCCTGGTATGTATGGTCACCTCACCCCCACCCAAATCTACTATGCATGGCACCCCATTCCTCATCCTGGTATGCATGGTCCCCTCATCCCCCAATCCTGCTATGCATGGTACCCCCTCATCCCTATCCTGGTATGCATGTTACCTGCTCATCCATATCCTGGTATTCATGGTTCCCTCACCCCCCAATCCTGGTATGCATGGTCCCCTCACCCCCCAATCCTGGTATGCATGGTTCCCTCCTGCCCAATCGTGATATGCATGGTCCCCTCACCCCCAATCCTGATGTGCATGGTCCCCTCACCGACCTATCCTGATGTGCATGGTCCCCTCACCCCCCAACCCTGATGTGCATGGTCCCCTCACCCCCCAATCCTGACGTGCATGGTCCCGTCACCCTGTTCTGTTGAGCATGGTCCCCTCACCCCCCAATCCTGATGTGCATGGTCTCACCCCCCAATCTTGATGTGCATGATCCCCTCACCCCCAATCCTGATATGCATGGTACCCTCACCCCCCAATCCTGATGTGCATGGTCTCACCCACCAATCCTGATGTGCATGATCCCCTCACCCCCAATCCTGATATGCATGGTACCCTCACCCCCAATCCTGATATGCATAGTCCTCTCACCCCCCAATCCTGATATGCATGGTCCCCTCACCCCCCAATCCTGATATGCATGGTCCCCTCACCCCCCAATCCTGGTATGCATGGTCCCCTCACCCCCCAATCCTGATATGCATGGTCCCCTCACCCCCAATCCTGGTATGCATGGTCCCATTACCCCCCAATCCTGATGTGCATAGTCCTCTCACCCCCCCCAATCCTGATGTGCATGGTCCCCTCACCCCCTATCCTGGTATGCATGGTCCTCCTACCCCCTATCCTGGTGTGCATGGTCCCCTCACCCCCCAATCCTGATGTGCATGGTCCTTTGGCAAGCATATTTAAAGGTATATGGTCTCCCATGCTGGTATGTGCTGCCCCCCTCCTATCCTGGTATACATGGTACCCCTCATCCCTATGCTGGTATGTATGGTCCCCTCACCCCCACCCAAATCTGGTATGCATGGCACCCCATTCCTCATCCTGGTATGCATGGACCCCTCATCACCCAATCCTGGTATGCATGGTACCCCCTCATCCCTATCCTGGTATGCATGGTACCTGCTCATCCATATCCTTGTATTCATGGTTCCCTCACCCACCAATCCTGGTATGCATGGTCCCCTCACCTCCACAATCCCGGTATGCACGGTCCCCTCACCCACCAATCCTGATATGCATGGTCACCTCCCGCCCAATCCTGGAATGCATGGTCCCCTCACCCCCAATTCTGGTATGAATGGTTCCCTCACCCCCCAATCCTGATGTGCATGGTCCGCTCACCCCCAATCCTGATGTTCATGGTCCCCTCCCCCCAATCCTGATGTGCATGGTCCCCTCACCCCCAATCCTGATGTGCATGGTCCGCTCCCCCCCCAATCCTGATGTGCATGGTCCGCTCACCCCCCAATCCTGATGTGCATGGTCCCCTCACCCCCAATCCTGATGTGCATGGTCCCCTCACCCCCCAATCCTGATGTGCATGGTCCCCTCACCCCCCAATCCTGTTGTGCATGGTCCCCTCACCCCCAATCCTGATGTGCATAGTCCCCTCACCCCCCAATCCTGATGTGCATGGTCCCCTCACCCCAAAATTCTGATGTGCATGGTCCCCTCACCCCCAAATTCTGATGTGCATGGTCCCCTCACCCCCCAATCCTGATGTGCATGGTCCCCTCACCCCCCAATCCTGATGTGCATGGTCCCCTCACCCCCAATCCTGATGTGCATGGTCCCCTCACCCCCCAATCCTGATGTGCATGGTCCCCTCACCCCCAATCCTGATGTGCATGGTCCCCTCACCCCCCAATCCTGATGTGCATGGTCCCCTCACCCCCCAATCCTGATGTGCATGGTCCCCTCACCCCCAATCCTGATGTGCACGGTCCCCTCACCCCCCAATCCTGATGTGCACGGTCCCCTCACCCCCCAACCCTGATGTGCACGGTCCCTCACCCCCCAACCCTGATGTGCATAGTCCCCTCACACCCCAACCCTGATGTGCATGGTCCCCCTCCATCCCCCAACCCTGATGTGCATAGTCCCCTCACCCCCCAACCCTGATGTGCATGGTCCCCTCACCCCCCAACCCTGATGTGGCATGGTCCCCTCACCCCCCAACCCTGATGTGCATGGTCCCCTCACCCCCCAACCCTGATGTGCATGGTCCCCTCATCCCCCAACCCTGATGTGCATAGTCCCCTCACCCCCCAACCCTGATGTGCATGGTCCCCTCACCACCCCCAACCCTGATGTGCATGGTCCCCTCACCCCCCAACCCTGATGTGCATGGTCCCCTCACCCCACAATCCTGATGTGCATGGTCCCCTCACCCCCCAAATCCTGATGTGCATGGTCCCCTCACCCCCAATCCTGATGTGCATGGTCCCTTCACCCCCCAATCCTAATGTGCATGGTTCCCTCACCCCCAATCCTGATGTGCATGGTCCCCTCACCCCCAATCCTGATGTGCATGGTCCCCTCACCCCCAATCCTGATGTGCATGGTCCCCTCACCCCCAATCCTGATGTGCATGGTCCCCTCACCCCCAATCCTGATGTGCATGGTCCCCTCACCCCCCAACCCTGATGTGCATGGTCCGCTCACCCCCCAACCCTGATGTGCATAGTCCCCTCACCCCCCAACCCTGATGTGTATGGTCCCCTCATCCCCCAACCCTGATGTGCATAGGCCCCTCACCCCCCAACCCTGATGTGCATGGTCCCCTCACCCCCCAACCCTGATGTGCATGGTCCCCTCACCCCCAAACCTGATGTGCAGGGTCCCCTCACCCCCCAACCCTGATGTGCATGGTCCCCTCACCCCCCAACCCTGATGTGCATGGTCCCCTCACCCCCCAACCCTGATGTGCATGGCCCCCTCACCGCTATTAAACTGCAGAGATACCCCAAAAAAAACCATTTATACTCACCTTTCATCCATGTGCTCCAGCGCTGTTCTGTTCTGCTGGACGCCGGGGGAGGAGAGCGGCGCCGGAGTACACGCATGCCCATACCGCGCTATCCGGCGCCATATTGCTGAGGACACACTGTAAATGTGTCTTCAGCAAAATGGCGCCGGATAGCGCTATTGCGCATGCGCGATCCGAGCGCACTCCTGGTCTCCTGCCCCGGGAGAAGAGAAGCGCCGCGGCAACGCTCCTCCCGGTCAGGCAAGTATGTATGGCGCCGGAGATCGCGGTATGCATCCAGTAAGCATACCGAGATCTCCGGCGCCATACAGAGTACTCACCGCTCTGGATGCCTCACTCTGTCTGGAGCCAGACTGCGCAGGCGTGTCGCGCTTGCGCAGTCTATAAAGGCTTCAGACAGAGTGACGCTCCTAGCGTTATATTATAGATGTATGTATATATATATATATATATATATATATATATATATATATATATATATATACAGTGCCTACAAGTAGTATTCAACCCCCTGCAGATTTAGCTGGTTTGATAAGATGCAAATAAGTTAGAGCCTTCAAACTGCAAACGAGAGTAGGATTTATTAACAGAAGCATAAATCTTACAAAAGAAAAAGTTATGTTGCTCAGTTGAATTTTAATAAATTTTAAACATAAAAGTGTGGGTCAATTATTATACAACCCCTATGTTTAATATTTCGTGGAATAACCCTTGTTTGCAATTACAGCTAATAATCGTCTTTTATAAGACCTGATCAGGCCGGCACAGGTCTGTGGAGTTATCTTGGCCCACTCCTCCATGCAGATCTTCTCCAAGTTATCTAGGTTCTTTGGGTGTCTCATGTGGACTTTAATCTTGAGCTCCTTCCACAAGTTTTCAATTGGGTTAAGGTCAGGAGACTGACTAGGCCACTCCAACACCTTGACTTTTTCCCTCTTGAACCAGGCCTTGGTTTTCTTGGCTGTGTGCTTTGGGTCATTGTCTTGTTGGAAGATGAAATTATGACCCATCTTAAGATCCTTGATGGAGGAGCGGTGTAAGGTTCTTTGTCTCTTTTGACATGTTCCTTGAAACTCAGTTTTCCGTCGGCCATTTTGTTTTCTGTCTTTCTGCAGCTCTTGCCCTCAGTTAATATGGAGTTTCCAGTTTTCATGTTCCCGCCCTGATTCTTCCCTCTTGCTTCTTAAGCAGCCTCAGCTGAACAATCAGTGCTCCTGAATCAAGCCTCAGTCACTCTGTGACCTGACTTCTGGAAACCTTGGACTTGTACTCCAGCTATTCCCTACTGAGGAACCTTGGAACACTTTTGGACTCTGGAAACCTGCTGTTTGGTGAATCCATGTTTGCAGAGGAATTACGGTACAGAGAAGAGATCCTGAACCTGCTTTGGAGATTTATTGTAGTGCTTGAAGTTACTCTGGCCTGCTGTGTCTCCTGTCGCTGTTCCTGCAAACTGTGTGAACTTTTCAGCATGCTTGTATGAAGTAATACAAGTCATTTCATATCAACCTGTGTCTCCTGTGTTTTCCTCGCACCCAAGCACAAGACGCTATAGGAACTGTACACTATGCATGACAAGATTCAGGAGCCAATGTTTAGTGTCTGCTGGGTCTGGGAAAGCCGTGTCTGCTGTGACTGTGGATATCAGATGTCCGTTTAATACCTTATGTGATGACAGTGGTTGTGACTTCTCACAACCATTCCAGGTGAGCGCATTCCCTTAAAATTTTACTCTGGAGTGTTACCACAGGTAAACACTATTGTTTTTTTTTTTTTTTCCTTTCCTCTTCTCCTTCCAGCACTTCTGCCTTAAAAGATCTGGAAGATGGAGGCCCGCATAAAGGAACTTTGCGGAGTGACTGATACAATCCTTTCAGATGTACAGACTTTAAAAACCCGTTTTGCAAGCCTACAGGACCTCACTAATCATAATTTGCAAGTGTTTGGACAGACTACCCAGGAATTGCGAGCCAGGATTGAGGCTCTAGAGGAACGAGCCCAGGCTCCTGCCATAACCCCGAGTTCTGGGATCCCCAAATTACCTCCTTTTCGTTTTGGCGGTCAACGTGAGAAATTCAGGGGATTTATTAATCAATGCAATTTATTTTTCTCTGCACATGCTTCACAATTTCCCACTGAACGATCCAAAGTGCTTACTATAATCATGTTGCTTACCAATAAGGCTTTGATGTGGGCAAACCCTCTGATTGAGACTGAGGATGATTGTTTGAATCACCTTGATGCTTTTATTTCAGCCATGGGGCAGGTGTTTGATGACCCCAATCGAGGTGCAACAGCTGAAGCAGCCATGTTAACTTTGCGCCAAGGTAAGCGTTCAGTAGCCGAATATGCCCTGGATTTCAGGAGATGGGCTCTTGATACCACTTGGGACACTTCCGCTAAAAAATCTATTTTTCGGAAAGGGTTGTCTCCACTGATTAAGGATGAACTTGCTCGTGCCGACCCTCCCACTGCGTTAGGTGACTTTATTAACTATTGTATCCGTATTGATGCTCGTCTGACTGAACGCAGACAAGAGAGATGGTTCGAAACTAATCGCACTAACCTTTTACTACCTCCCTCCTCAGCTAAGGAACCTTTGAGTAGGATCACAAGGGAACCAGAACCTGAACCCATGCAGGTGGACTCTTTACAAAGACGGGTTAGTGATGCACGCAAAGAACATCGTATAAAGGAAAATCTATGTTTCTACTGTGGTAAGTCAGGGCACTTCATTATAAACTGCCCCAGCCGTTCTCGTAAGACTACTGCAGCAGTCATTCACTGTGAGTGTTGCGAGAGGAGCTCTGTCATGTCCGAGCCTCAGGCTCCAGAGAGATCTGCTGCAAGAGATCTTGATTTCTCGGACTTAAACTCTGTTAGTTCTGGGGATGATGACGGTATAAACGCTGCAATTTTTCAAGTTTCCTCAGCGGTGTCCCAGCTGAGTTATAAAAGAAACAGTTCTCATTGCTTCTTTTCCATCAAACTCTGGGTTGACTCAGTCTGGGTGTCTAGCTCTGCTATGATCAACTCAGGAGCAAGTGGAAATTTTATGGATATCTCCTTTGCTCTGAAACAGGGGATACGTTCAGTGAAGAAGGCTACTCCAGTACAGATGGAGACTGTGGATGGCTCTCTACTGACTTCTGGACCAGTGGATCAAGAAACAGAGCCTTTGAGGGTCCTTATGGGTAAAGATCATCAGGAGAAAATGACTATTTTGCTTATCTCTTCTCCTCACTTTCCCATTATTCTAGGGCTACCATGGCTGCAGGCGCAGAATCCTACGATTAACTGGGAGACCAAGGAATTACACTTTTCGGAGAAACAGATGAGTCAAGGAGTTTCAGTTTGCTCTGTTCCTAAAGGAACCATGTCAGTCCCTGAACTACCAGCTGTATACCAGGACTATGTGGATTTATGTGACAAGAAGAACGCTGATCAGCTTCCTCCTCACCGTCCATATGATTGTCCAATTGAATTATTGCCTGGAGCCGAGATACCTTTTGGTAAGATCTACCCCCTAGCGGGGCCCGAGCTAAAATCTTTGAAGGATTATATAGACGAAAATTTAGCCAAGGGCTTCATACGCCCCTCTTCATCTCCTGCAGGTGCACCCATCTTCTTTGTGAAGAAGAAAGTTGGATCTCTGAGACCCTGCATAGACTATAGGGAACTCAATAAGGTTACTATTAGAAACCGTTATCCATTGCCTTTAATCCCTGAATTGTTGGAGAGAGTGCGGCATGCCAAAATTTTCTCTAAACTGGATCTCCGTGGGGCCTATAACTTGGTCCGTATTAGACCTGGGGATGAATGGAAGACTGCTTTCAGGTCACGCTATGGACACTTTGAATATCTAGTTATGCCTTTTGGTCTGAGTACCGCCCCAGCCACTTTCCAACACTTCGTGAATGATATCTTCAGGGATCTCCTAGATACATTTGTGGTGCTTTATCTGGATGATATTCTAATTTTTTCTAACTCCACAGAGGAACATCATGGACATGTGAGAATGGTCTTAGAACACCTAAGACAAAACCATCTCTACATCAAACTTGAAAAATGTGAATTCCATAGGACCGAAATTCAATTTCTGGGGTATGTACTATCTACGCAAGGGATTAGTATGGATGGAAGCAAGACCCAAGCCATCAAGGATTGGCCAATTCCTAGAAATGTGAAGGAGGTGCAGCGTTTCATCGGGTTTGCCAACTTCTATAGACGTTTCATTAAGAATTTTTCTGAGGTAGTGTCACCTATCACCCAACTTACCCGGAAACAGTCTAGGTTCTCCTGGACCCCGCAAGCTCAGGAAGCATTTTCCTGTTTAAAGGATAAATTTACCACCGCACCTATCTTAGTACATCCCAACCCCGAGCTTGCCTTCATAATAGAGGTGGATGCTTCAGACTGTGCCGTTGGAGCTATACTCTCTCAGAGAACAGGTGAGAAGAATGTCTTGCATCCCTGTGCCTTCTTTTCCCAGCATTTGTCTTCGGCTGAGAGGAACTACGACGTGGGCAATAGAGAATTGTTGGCCATTATTGCCGCCTTCAAGGAATGGAGACACCTTCTTCAGGGAGCTGCACAGCAAATAGTCATCCTGACAGACCATCGTAACCTTGAATTTATCAGGTCGGCTAAGTGCCTGACTCCTCGCAAGGCTCGCTGGAATCTTTTCCTAAACCAATTTAATTTTGTCATTTCTTATAGACCAGGATCGCGCAATGGAAAGGCTGATGCACTCTCTAGGATTCATTCAGCAGAGACACGTCCACTTACTCCTCCTAAGACTATTCTTCCTGACTCTAGATTCCTGGGAGTGATTCATAATCAAGACCTACTTAAGGACATCAAGGAAGCATACCATGCGGATTCTTTGTTGGCTCAACCCCAAGGGACGTAAGTCTTGTCTTTAAGAATGGTGTGTGGATTCAGGGACAACGTCTGTATATACCTGAAACAGTCAGATTGAGAGTATTGCAACTCATCCACGATTCCAAGATAGCCGGGCATAGGGGAATTCTAAAGACACAAGAATTTCTTTCTCGTTTCTTTTGGTGGCCCACTTACAGGAAAGATGTCTTAAACTATGTCACTTCATGTGAAGTCTGTGCAAGATGCAAAACACCTCGCTCCTCACCAACTGGTCTGTTGCAACCTCTTCCCACCCCGTCCCGCCCATGGGGATCCATTTCTATGGACTTCATTGTGGAGTTACCAACCTCTCAAGGGAAGAACACCATTCTAGTGGTGGTTGACCGTCTAACAAAGGCAACTCATTTTATCCCTTGTGTCGGCTTACCCACTGCAAAACAGACATCAGACTTGATGATTAAGAATGTGTTTCGCTTACATGGAGTACCGGATGAGGTCATTTCAGATCGAGGGGTGCAATTCACTTCAAGGTTTTGGCAAAATTTCTGTGCAGCATTGGACATTAAAGTAAACCTTTCTTCTGCTTTTCATCCCCAGACTAATGGACAGACAGAATGAACCAATCAGACCCTGGAGCAGTATCTCCGCTGTTTTATCTGCCACCTACAGGATGATTGGGTGGATCTACTTCCACTGGCTGAGTTCTCTTATAACAACTCTCAGAGCGCCTCCACTAAGCAGTCTCCTTTTTACTCCAATCTAGGTTATCATCCTAACATTCTTCCTCGATTTCCCATAGATACGCCCTTGCCGGCAGTGGCTGAAAGAATCACTTCTTTACAAAAGAATATGGATCTTCTAAAGGAAAATCTAGAATTGGCTCAGGAAAGGTACAAGAAAGCAGCAGATAAATTTCGTAAACCTGCACCAGCTTTCAAGGTAGGAGATTTGGTCTGGCTGTCAACCAGAAATCTTAAATTAAAGATTCCATCATCTAAATTGGGACATAAGTACATTGGACCTTATAAGATCAATAAGATTATAAGTGCTGTTGCTTGTCGTCTTCAACTGCCCAGAACTATGAGAATCCACCCTGTCTTTCATGTATCCCTACTAAAGGCTGCAACACCCAATACGTTTCCTGGACGTTCTTCTCCTTGCCCTGACCCAGTGCTGGTCGATGGTCAGGAAGAATTTATGGTGGAAAGGATTCTAGATTCCAGGTTGTACAGAAATCAGTTGCAATATTTGATTAAATGGCAGGGCTACCCAGTGGAGGACAACTCATGGGAACCAGTCAATAATGTAAATGCTCCTCGCCTGCTCCGCCACTTTCATCAGAGGTACCCTGACAAGCCTGGTCTGAGGTCATCCGGAGGTTGTCCCTAAGGGGGGAGTAATGTAAGGTTCTTTGTCTCTTTTGACATGTTCCTTGAAACTCAGTTTTCCGTCGGCCATTTTGCTTTCTGTCTTTCTGCAGCTCTTGCCCTCAGTTAATATGGAGTTTCCAGTTTTCATGTTCCCGCCCTGATTCTTCCCTCTTGCTTCTTAAGCAGCCTCAGCTGAACAATCAGTGCTCCTGAATCAAGCCTCAGTCAGTCTGTGACCTGACTTCTGGAAACCTTGGACTTGTACTCCAGCTATTCCCTACTGAGGAACCTTGGAACACTTTTGGACTCTGGAAACCTGCTGTTTGGTGAATCCAAGTTTGCAGAGGAATTACGGTACAGAGAAGAGATCCTGAACCTGCTTTGGAGATTTATTGTAGTGCTTGAAGTTACTCTGGCCTGCTGTGTCTCCTGTCGCTGTTCCTGCAAACTGTGTGAACTTTTCAGCATGCTTGTATGAAGTAATACAAGTCATTTCATATCAACCTGTGTCTCCTGTGTTTTCCTCGCACCCAAGCACAAGACGCTATAGGAACTGTACACTATACATGACAAGCGGAGGTTCTTGGCCAAAATCTCCAGGTAGGCCGTGCTATCCATCCTCCCATGGATGCGGACCAGATGGCCAGGCCCCTTGGCTGAGAAACAGCCCCACAGCATGATGCTGCCACCACCATGCTTGACTGTAGGGATGGTATTCTTGGGGTCGTATGCAGTGCCATCCAGTCTCCAAACGTCACGTGTGTGGTTGGCACCAAAGATCTCGATCTTGGTCTCATCAGACCATAGAACCTTGAACCAGTCTGTCTCAGAGTCCTGTAGACGAGCCTTGACATGACGCTTTGAAAGTAAAGGTACCTTACGGGCTCGTCTGGAACGGAGACCATTGCGGTGGAGTACGTTACTTATGGTATTGACTGAAACCAATGTCCCCACTGCCATGAGATCTTCCCGGAGCTCCTTCCTTGTTGTCCTTGAGTTAGCCTTGACTCTTCGGACAAGCCTGGCCTCGGCACGGGAGGAAACTTTCAAAGGATGTCCAGGCCGTGGAAGGCTAACAGTAGTTCCATAAGCCTTCCACTTACGGATGATGCTCCCAACAGTGGAGACAGGTAGGGCCAACTCCTTGGAAAGGGTTTTGTACCCCTTGCCAGCCTTGTGACCCTCCACGATCTTGTCTCTGATGGCCTTGGAATGCTCCTTTCTCTTTCCCATGTTGGCCATGTATGAGTGCTGTTCACAAGTTTGGGGAGGGTCTTAAATAGTCAGAAAAGGCTGGCAAAAGAGATCATTAATCCACACATGTGAAGCTCATTATTCTTGGTGCCTGAACTACTTCTTAATACTTTAGGGGGACCAAACAGAATTCTTGTGGTTTGAGGGGTTGAATAATAAATGACACTCTGAATTAACTTTTAACGTTTTTTTTAAAAAAAATTAAAACAAAAATTTTTGCTGCAGTGCATTTCCCACTTCCAGGCTGATCTACAGTACAAATGTCACAATGCCAAGTTAATTCCGCATGTGTCAACCAGCTAAATCTGCAGGGGGTTGAATACTACTTGTAGGCACTGTATATAGTGGGTGGGGAATGTGGCTATTTACATCTAGTGGGGGCACAGTGGTGGATTAGTATAGTGGGTGAGGAATGTGGCTATTTACAGCCAGTGGGGGCACAGTGGTGGATTAGAATTTATATGTGTAATTGTGGGTTGTATAATATCTAATTATATATTATTGGTAGGTGCATTACATGCACACTGATACTATATACAGAGCTCCTGTGTATAAGGTCACTCACTGGTGATCACTGCATTATTACCTGCACATTTCCACTACAAGCTTTATACTATGTACAGACCTCCTATGTATTATGGCACTTATGGCAATATTATTGTGTTTTTTTATTAATGATTAGTATTGTAAAATGTGGTCACTATGTGGTGGTGATATATGGTCTGGTCATGTTGTGGTGGTATTTGTTCCTTGTATGTGGGATTATTTGGTCATTATATGGTGGTAATATGTGGTCCGGCCATGGTGTGACAGCATTTGTATGTGGTATTATTGGTCATTTTAACCCCTTCCCGACCCATGACGCCACGTAGGCGTCATGAAAATCAGTGCCAATCCGACCCATGACACCTATGTGGCGTCATGAAAGGATCGCGTCCCTGCGGGTCGGGTGACCGGGGTCACTGAAAGGCACCCGACCCGCCGGCACAGGACCCTTTGTGCTTCACCACAGGGGGGTTGGCTTAACCCCCCCGTGGCCACGATCGCTCTGATTGGCTGTTAAAAGTGAAACAGCCAATCAGAGCAATCTGTAATATTTCACCAATATAATTGGTGAAATATTACAATCCAGCCATGGCCGATGCTGCAATAGCATCTGCCATGGCTGGACACCGAGACCTGACCCCCCACACGGATTCACGGCGGCGATCGGCCGCTGCCACCGAAAGATGGCAGCGGTCGGTCACCGCCGTCACTAAAAGCTCCCCTCGTCCTGGCCTCCGCTGCCCCCACCTTCCGATATCCCCCCCTCACTTCCGACCCCCATACTCACCTCTCCCGGTCCACCGATGTCCCTGGATCCTTCCCGGCGGCTGCCCGGGATTCTTCATGGGCGCCGCCATCTTGGAAAATGGCGGGCGCATGCGCAGTGTGCCCGCCGGCCGGCGCATGCGCAGTGCGCCCTGCCTAGTCAAAAAATTTATTTTGATCACTGTGATAAACTGTCACAGTGATCAAAATAAAAAAAAGTAAGTGAACCCCCCCTGTCATAGGTAGGGAACAATAATAAAGAATTTTTTTATTTTTCCTATTAGGCCCTGTGCACACGTTGCGGATTTTGATGCGGATCCGCAGCTGATTTCTCTGCTGATCCGCAGCTGATTTCGCTGCTGATCCGCAGCGGATTTCGCTGCTGATCCGCAGCGGATTTCGCTGCTGATCCGCAGCGGATTTCGCTGCTGATCCGCAGCTGATTTCGCTGCTGATCCGCAGCTGATTTCGCTGCTGATCCGCAGCTGATTTCGCTGCGGATCAGCAGCGAAATCAGCTGCGGATTAGCAGCGAAATCCGCTGCGGATCAGCAGCGAAATCAGCTGCGGATCAGCAGCGAAATCAGCAGCGAAATCAGCTGCGGATCAGCAGCGAAATCTGCTGCGGATCAGCAGCGGATTTCGCTGCTGATCCGCAGCTGATTTCGCTGCTGATCCGCAGCGGATTTCGCTGCTAATCCGCAGCTGATTTCGCTGCTGATCCGCAGCGGATTTCGCTGCTAATCCGCAGCGGATTTTGCTGCGGATCAGCAGCGGATTTTGCTGCGGATCAGCAGCGGATTTTGCTGCGGATCCGCAGCGGATTTGGCGCTGCGGATCCACAGCAGATCCAGAAACCAAGTACATTACAATGCAAATAAATGGTAAAAAAAAACGCTGTGCACATGCTGCAGATTTTTCAGCGCGGATTTGCTGCGGTTTTAAATCCGCAGCATGTCAATTCTTTGTGCGGATTCCGCAGCGATTTTACACCTATTCCATTATAGGCGTAAAACCGCAGAGAAAAACCGCAGCAAATCCGCGCTAAATACACAGGTAAAAGGCAGGTCGTTTTACCTGCGGATTTTAGAAAAATCTGCAAGTGAATCCGCAACGTGTGCACGGGGCCTTAGGGTCAGGCTGGGTTCATATTGCATTATGGCAGTCCGTTAGATGGACTGCGTTTCACCGCGGTATAACGCGGTGTAACGCAGTCCGTTAACGCTGCCATTCACCCCATTTGTGTGCGCATCGCAACGCATGCCATGAAGCGGCATGCGTTCGCGACGTGTCGTCATTCAGTGACGGAGCCTTGGACGCAGGCTGCAGCTTCTGGGCTCCATCACCGCTAGCACAGATGAATCATCGCTGATTCCTCTGCACTAGCGGGTATAGCATAACGCGATCGCGTTATGCTATACCGTTACCAGCCCGTCAACGCTACGTGTTGAACGGGCTGGTAAAACGCAATATGAACCCAGCCTTAGGGTTAGAACTAGGGTTAGGGTTAGAACTAGGGTAAGGGTTAGAACTAGGGTAAGGGTTAGAACTAGGGTTAGGGTTGGAATTAAGGTTAGGGTTGGAATTAGGGTTAAGGTTGGGATTAGGGTTAGGGTTGGGATAAGCGTTAGGGGTGTTTTGGGGTTAGGGTTGGGATTAGGGTTAGGGTTGGGATTAGGGTTAGGGTTGGGATTAGGTTTATGGTTAGAGTTGGGATTAGGGTTATGGTTAGGGTTTGTATTAGGGTTAGGGGTGTGTAGGGGTTAGGGTTGGGGTTAGGGGTGTGTTGGGGTTAGGGTTGGAGTTAGAATTGAGGGGTTTCCACTATTTAGGTACATCAGGGGATCTCCATACGCGACATGGCGCCACCATTGATTCCTGCAAATTTTGAGTTCAAAAGTCAAACAGTGCTCCCTTTATTCCAAGCCCCAACGTGTGCCCAAACAGTGGTTTACCCCCACATATGGAGTATCAGCGTACTCGGGAAAAATTGCACAACAACTTTGGGGGTCTAATTTCTCCTGTTACTGTTGGGAAAAAAAAATTGGGGACTAAAAAAGTTATTTTTTGGGAAAAAAAAATGATTTTTTATTTTCACGGCTCTGCGTTATAAACTTCTGTGAAGAACTTGGGGGTTCAAAGTGCTCACCACACATCTAGATAAGTTCCTTGCGGGGTCTAGTTTCCAAAATGGGGTCACTTGTGGGGAGTTTATACTGTTTAGGCACATCAGGGACTCTGCAAACGTAACATGACGCCCGCAGACCATTCCATCAAGTCGGCAATTCAAAACGTCAATACTTCCCTTCCGAGCCCCGAAGTGTGCCCATACAGTAGTTTTCTCCCACATATGGGATATCAGCGTACTCAGGACAAATTGGACAACAACTTTTGAGGTCTAATTTCTCCTGTTACCCTTGGGAAAATAAAAAAATTGGGGACTAAAAGATCATGTTTGTGGAAAAAATATGATTTTTTTATTTTCATGGCCCGGCGTTATAAACTTCTGTGTAGCCCTTGGGGGTTCAAAGTGCTCACTACACATCTAGATAAGCTCCTTGGGGGTCTAGTTTCCAAAATGGGGTCACTTGTGGGGGGTTTCTACTGTTTAGGCACATCAGGGGCTCTGCAAAGGCAACATGACGCCCACAGAACATCCCATCAAGTCTGCATTCCAAAATGGCGCTCCTTCCCTTCTGTGCTCTCCCATGCGCCAAAACAGTGGTTCCCCCCCACATATGGGGTACCAGTGTACTCAGGACAAACTGTACAACAACTTTTGTGGTCCAATTTCTCCTGTTACCCTTGTGAAAATAAAAAATTGCGGGTTAAAAAAAATCAGTTTTTGAGGAAAAAAATGATTTTTTATTTTCACGGCTCTGCATTACAAACTTCTGTGAAGCACGTGGGGGTTCAAGGTGCTCACCACACATCTAGTTAAGTTCCTTGAGGGGTCTAGTTTACAAAATGTGGTCACTTTGTGGGGGTTTCTACTGTTTAGGCACATCAGGGGCTCTGCCCGCCCGCAGACCATTCCATCAAGTCGGCATTTCAAAACGTCACTACATCCCTTCCAAGCCCTGACGTGTGCCCAAACAGTGGTTCTCCCCCACATGTGAGGTACTACCGTACTTAGGACAAATTAGACAACAACTTTTGGGGTCCAATTTCTCCTGTAACCATTGTGAAAATAAAAAATATGGGGCTAAATAATAATTTTTTGAGAAAAAAAAATGATTTTTTATTTTCATGGCTCTGCGTTATAAAGTTTTGTGAAGCACCTGGGGGTTCAAAGTGCTCACTGTGCATCTGCATAAGTTTCTTAGGGGGTCTAGTTTCCAAAATGGGGTCATTTGTGGGGGAGCTCCAAAGTTTAGGCATACAGGGGCTCTCCAAACATGACATGGTGTACGCTAACGACTGGAGCTAATTTTCCATTCAAAAAGTCAAATGGCGCTCCTTCCCTTCTGAGCCCTGCCGTGCGCCCAAACAGTGGTTTATGACCACATATGAGGTATCTGTGTACTCAGGAGAAATTGCCCAACAAATTTTAGGATCCAATTTATACTGTTGCCCATGTGAAAATGAAAAAACTGAGGCTAAAAGAAAATTTTTGTGAAAAAAAAAGTACTTTCTTTTTTTTACGGATCAATTTGTGAAGCACTTGGGGGTTCAAAGTGCTCACTCTGCATCTAGATAAGTTCCTTGGGGGTCTAGTTTCCAAAATGGGGTCACTTGTGGGGGAGCTCCAATGTTTAGGCACACAGGGACTCTCCAAATGCGACATGGCATCCGCTAAATATTCCAGCATATTTTCCATTCAAAAAGTCAAATGGCGCTCCTTCCCTTCTGAGCCCTGCCGTGCGGCCAAACAGTGGTTTATGACCACATATGAGGTATCGGTGTACTCAGGAGAAATTGCCCAATAAATTTTATGATCCATTTTATCCTGTTGCCCATGTGAAAATGAAAAAACTGAGGCTAAAAGAAAATTTTTGTGAAAAAAAGTACTTTCTTTTTTTTACGGATCAATTTGTGAAGCACCTGGGGTTCAAAGTGCTCACTCTGCATCTAGATAAGTTCCTTAGGGCGTCTAGTTTCCAAAATGGGGTCACTTGTGGGGGAGCTCCAATGTTTAGGCACACAGGGACTCTCCAAATGCGACATGGCAACCGCTAAATATTCCAGCATATTTTCCATTCAAAAAGTCAAATGGCGCTCCTTCCCTTCTGAGCCCTGCCGTGCGCCCAAACAGTGGTTTATGACCACATATGAGGTATCTGTATACTCAGGAGAAATTGCCCAACAAATTTTAGGGTCCATTTTATCCTGATGCCCATGCAAAAATGAAAAAATTGATGCTAAAAGAAAAATTTTGTTGGAAAAATTAAAATGTCCATTTTTTACTTCCACGTTGCTTTAGTTCCTGTGAAGCACCTGAAGGGTTAATAATCTTCTTGAATGTAGTTTTGAGTAGCTTGAGGGGTGCAGTTTTTATAATGGTGTCACTTTTGGGTATTTTCTGCCATATAGACCCTCAAAGTGACTTCAAATGTGAGGTGGTCCCTAAAAAAAATGGTTTTGTAAATTTTGCTGTAAAAATGAGAAATCGCTGGTCAACTTTTAACCCTTATAACTTCCTAACAAAAAAAAATGTTGTTACCAAAATTGTGCTGATGTAAAGTAGACATGTGGGAAATGTTATTTATTAACTATTTTGTGTCACATAACTCTCTGGTTTAACAGAATAAAAATTCAAAATTTGAAAATTGCGAAATTTTCAAAATTTTGGCCAAAATTCCATTTTTTTCACAAATAAATGCAAAAATTATCGACCTAAATTTACCACTAACATGAAGCCCAATATGTCATGAAAAAACATCTCAGAATCGCTAGGATCCGTTGAAGCGTTCCTGAGTTATTACCTCATAAAGGGACACTGGTCAGAATTGCAAAAATGGCCAGGTCATTTAGGTCAAAATAGGCTGGATCATGAAGGGGTTAAAAAATGTATGTGACACATTCCCTTAAAGAAAAATAAATACAAATATACCTAAAAAAAAGTATTAGATATTTTAAGAAATGCTTAATAGGTTAGAGTAGAGTAGGGACTTGCCAAAAGTGTCTAACTTGTCGTGGTGGCAGGTTTAAAAAATCCTTTGGCCAATCAAAAGCTAATGGTTATTGTATGTCATAACAACTGAGGTAGCAAAGCTAAAAAGTGCATATTTACCATAATATGTCTACATAGTTAATCTAAAAATACATTTTATTGGACAGCTGCAGTACACAAATTTTGTACAATGTATGTTTTGTAGCATACAGCTCTAGTTTAACAAATGCTACATTGCGCTAATTGTCTTTGTACTGTTTTCATTTTTGTCTAGTCAGTGGGGGTCTGACCATTTGCACTCTCAAGATCATAAGATTGGAAAAAAAAGGTATGAACTGGGATATAAACTGGTGTGCATGTAACATATAAGCGCATGTTCTACATCCTCAAGATTAGGTTGAGGTCTACGCAATATATTGACAAAGTCTTGCTATTTAGGAATACTCCATTGAATGATAGTTAAATAACAATATCTAACATATATGGCATTTCTGGATTTCAATTACATTCTCAGATCAGACTATGCTTCCCAATATAACCATTGTATTGTATAAAAATGCATTTTTTAACAATGAATCAAGATTAATAACATATTTTTCCTGTTTCCTAGTGTCACCTTGATAGAATAAATTAATGGGACTGTAAGATTGAAAAGGAGTTTAACTCCTGTTCTTGGAATAGATTCTTCAGTTCTCTGAGTAAGCAATCACTTGTGTTAGTTGCCTTTGTACTTTTTGCTGTTGTATTCTTGTATTTTATTTATTTCCTTTCTAAATGTCAATCCTAAAGAAGTTGTTCAGCTCAGCGTGCAGAGGAATACCTAGGAAATACACGCACTTGACATATTAATAGGTTCATAGCTTGCTAGACCTACACAGAGCTTGTTAGGACTGTCTAAGATAAGGAGAACATCAAATGTCATCTATGTTCATTCTAGTGCCTTATCGGTAATGCTGCCCAAAAGCTACGTATCACAAAAGCATCAAAAACAAACAAGCTTTTACCAGCTGTAATCTGTTTGAAGAGGAAATAACCAGTTTCCCTGAGACAAAAAAGTAGAATGTCCACTATGCTTCTAAATACTGTAGTATTAAGAACAAGAATAATAACACGTGGCACTGATTTTTTAAAAAAGCAGTCCTTTATTATTATTATTAATAATAATAATAATAACAATAATTTTTTTCTATATAATAATAATCTTTATCTATATAGCGCCATCATATTCCGCAGCGCTTTACAGTTTAACAGTTTCAAAACACAAGTCATAAGTAACAACGTTAACAATACAATAATTAAAGCAAAATAAGACGACCCTGCTCGTGAGAGCTTACAATCTATGATGAGGTGGGGGAGATACAAAGTACAGGTGTGTATATATAATGGTGCATTTACAATGATGGTCCAGCCATCTTGAGTGAGTGAGGGATGGATGAAGATAGTGAATGGGCTACACACACACACTTACATATAGTATGACTTTGATTAGTGAATGTGATAGGCCGCTCTGAACAAATGTGTTTTGAGGGAGCGCCTGAAACCATGCAAATTGTGGATAGTCCTAATTTCTTGGGGTAGAGCATTCCAGAGGATTGGCGCAGCGCGGGAGAAGTCTATTATAATAAATATTGATATATTTATAGGACTGCTTTCTTCTAAACATCATTGTCACATCTGTCTAAAGGATTCTGGTAGTATTGCAACACAGGGTATTCACATCAATAGATTTTTTTCTGTAATATGAGTTACAACCCATGCAGACATGTAGTGGATGCATCTGGAAGAAGTCAACCTTGTTTTTCAAGTCCTGCAAGACACTTTTAAAGTTTTTAAAGTTACAGTGAAACTAACAAGATAACTGTTCAAGCTTGAAAAGAATACTATTAGTTGGAAAAGTCTTATGTCTCCATGGGTGTGAGGGCTCATAGGGTACGTGCACATATTATTATTTGAAGCAAATATTACTGCACCAAAAACTTGTCTATTGGCAGGAAAAATGCTGCATAAAATATGTGTGCCTTTGCCATGCTTTTGTGTTTGTTTTTGTTGCATTTTTACCATTAGTTATTAATTTAAAAGGGTGAAAAACTCTGTAAAATGCTGAAAGAATTGAAACCATGAAACTGCTTCAAATCTGCAAGGAAAATAATAAGAATGAAACACAGAAAAGCACAGTAAAACAAACGTATAAAAGTACTCTGTTGTAAAAAAAAAGTAACAGTAAACAGCAAGTGCTAGTAAAAAGATGATAAAAAACAGGGTATTTGGTTGAAATGTTTTTTGCAAAAAATGTATACTAGGCCGCTCTACCAAATGTCAAGGTAGCCCATATCAGAGCAGTCCCTAACTGATGTGTTTAAAAACCTGGTCATGTATATAGTACCTATATGAGCAGGATTCAGACAGGTAATGTCCAATGTGGACACGCTGCAGAGGACAGCCTTTATGTGCATGGCCCACAAGGGAGGGTGTTATGATTTGGTAGCTGAGGAGAGCAGGCGAAAAAGGAAATACACCAGAGAGGTTGGAATCTATGGGATTGCAGTACCCTGACTAACCTCCACAACTAAAGGCAGCCGTGGAGCGTACCTACGTTGGTCCTAGACGCCTCGTCACAGCCTGAGAAGCTAACTACACCTAAAGATAGAAAGAGGAAAACTATCTGCCCCGGAGCAGATCCCCAAAGAACATAGAAAGCCCCCAAACATGTAATGGCGGTTAGACAAGAGGAAAATACAGACACAGACAGAAAATAGTATGAGCAAACGTTGGGGCCCAAACTTCCTAAATAGTAAAGGATAGGAAGGACACTTACTGCAATCCCAAAAAAACCTGAAAAGTATCAACACTACTAATTACAAAAACACCTGAGATCACATGACCTCTACCACCTAAATTAGTTCTCTGGTGTAACAAAACTAAACAGCAGCCACTGAAAAAACTGGAAAAGGCAAATGAACAAACAACAGTGGCTGAACTAAACTGAGAGGAGCACAAGCCCCCGGAGGGGACCCGGCAGACCCCCACAGAAGTGCAGGACAAAATGCAAAAAGCAAGCACAAAAACTAAAAGAAGAAAATGTCTTATCTGTTAGCAGAAGATGCAGGCACGAAACAGCAAGCTACAAAGTGAACAGGAATCAAAGATGAGACCAGAACAATTGATCAAAGGCAACCCTGATGGGAGGGAACCTCCCTTATATAAGACCGGTCAGCAACACCTGATCGCCAATCTTCACAATCTTCATTGGATAGTTCAGTACTGTTTGTAACCACCAGAGGGAGTTTCTGCTCAGAATTCATTTCTAGCACATTAACAACAGTACCCCCCTTGAGGAGGGGTCACCGAACCCTCATTTGAGCAACCAGGTCGGTCAGGATGAGCTCTGTGATACGCACGGATGAGTCTCCTAGCATGGATGTCCGAAGCAAACACCCAAGAATTGTCCTCCTGACCATAACCTCTCCACTTAACCAAATACTGGAGTTTCCGTCTAGAAAAACGAGAATTCAATATTTTCTCAACCACATACTCCATATTGCCCTCAACCAAAACAGGGTCAGGAGGCACAGCCATAGGAACCACTGGCTCGACAAACCTCTTCAATAAGGACTTATGGAACACGTTATGGATCTTAAATGTCCCTGGAAGAAGTAAACGAAAGGAAACAGGATTAAGAATCTCCATGATCTTATAAGGTCCAATGAACCTAGGCTTAAACTTAGGAGATGCAACTCTCATAGGGATATTTCTTGAGGATAACCAGACCAAGTCCCCCACTTCAAACCGAGGACCATCAGTCCTATGCCGGTTGGCAAACCGCTGGGCCCTCTCCTGAGAGAGGGACAACCTCTTCACTACCTGGTCCCAAATCTGCTGCATACGCTCCACAAACAGAGTCAACACCTGGACAGACAGAAGCCTCCGTCTGTCCTGAAGAAAATCGAGGGTGAAACCCAAAATTGCAGAAAAATGGAGACATCAAAGTGGCAGAGCTAGCCCTATTATTAAGAGCAAACTCAGCCAAAGGCAAAAAAGAGACCCAGTCATCCTGATCAGCAGACACAAAACATCTCAAATAAGTCTCCAATGTCTGGTTTGTTCTCTCAGTTTGTCCATTGGTCTGAGGATGAAATGCCGAGGAGAAAGACAATTGAACACCAAGTTTAGAACAAAAGTCCTCCAAAATCTGGAAACAAAGTGGATTCCTCTGTCAGACACAATGTTCTCAGGGATGCCGTGTAACCGAACCACGTGCTGAAGGAACAAAGGCACCAATTCAGAGGAGGAAGGCAACTTAGGTAATGAAACAAGATGTATCATTTTGGAAAACCTATCACAAATCACCCAGATAACAGTCATTCTCTGAGAAACAGGGAGGTCGGAAATGAAATCCATAGTGATATGGGTCCATGGTCTCTTGGGCACAGGCAATGGCATCAACAAACCACTAGAGCGAGAGCAAGGCTTGGAGCGAGAGCAAGTCCCGCAGGACTGCACAAATTCCCTGACGTCACGAGACAAAGTAAGCCACCAAATGACCGACTAACCAAGTCTCTGGTCCCAAAAATTCGGGATGACCGGCCAACGCGGAGCAATGAATCTCAGACATCACACTCTTTTTCCACGGTCTGGGACAAACAATTTCCCAATAGTGCAGCGCTCGGGTTTTATCCTCCTGACACCCTTCCAGAGCCAGTCTCAAATTGGGCAAGATGGCGGAAAGAACTACACCTCTTTCAAAATAACAGCGGGATCAGATAACTCAGGAGAGTCCGCAAGGAAACTCCTCGAGAGGGCATCCGCCTTAACATTCTTAGTGCCAGGAAGAAAGGAAATACACCAGAGAGGTTGGAATCTATGGGATTGCAGTACCCTGACTAACCTCCACAACTAAAGGCAGCCGTGGAGCGTACCTACGTTGGTCCTAGACGCCTCGTCACAGCCTGAGAAGCTAACTACACCTAAAGACAGAAAGAGGAAAACTATCTGCCCC
The DNA here is from genome assembly GCA_033576555.1 of Oophaga sylvatica. NCBI lineage: Eukaryota > Metazoa > Chordata > Amphibia > Anura > Dendrobatidae > Oophaga > Oophaga sylvatica. The sequence continues at coordinate 4,824 of JARQOD010003154.1, read as the reverse complement.
GGAGCAGATCCCCAAAGAACATAGAAAACCCCCAAACATGTAATGGCGGTTAGACAAGAGGAAAATACAGACACAGACAGAAAATAGTATGAGCAAACGTTGGGGCCCAAACTTCCTAAATAGAAAAAGATAGGAAGGACACTTACTGCAATCCCAAAAAACCCTGAAAAGTACCAACACTACTAATTACAAAAACACCTGAGATCACATGACCTCTACCACCCAAATTAGTTCTCTGGTGTAACAAACTAAACAGCAGCCACTGAAAAAACTGGAAAAGGCAAATGAACAAACAACAGTGGCTGAACTAAACTGAGAGGAGCACAAGCCCCGGAGGGGACCGGCAGACCCCACAGAAGTGCAGGACAAAATGCAAAAAGCAAGCACAAAAAACTAAAAGAAGAAAATGTCTTATCTGTTAGCAGAAGATGCAGGCACGAAACAGCAAGCTACAAAGTGAACAGGAATCAAAGATGAGACCAGAACAATTGATCACCGGCAACCCCGATGGGAGGGAACCTCCCTTATATAAGACCAGTCAGTAACACCTGATCGCCAATCTTCACAATCTTCATTGGATAGTTCAGTACTGTTTGTAACCACCAGAGGGAGCTTCTGCTCAGAATTCATTTCTAGCACATTCAAAACAGGAGGGGTGGAAAACTCCCAAATCTTGCAAAAGCAAGAAACCAATTAGATACAAACACATTAGCCTGCACAAAGTGAACAAGTCTGTATGATAGTGTTCACACCACCAAAAGACTGAAACACAGAAAAGCACAAGTAGCAGTAAACAGCAAGTGCTAGTAAAAAGATGATAAAAACAGGGTATTTGGTTGAAAAGTTTTTTGCAAAAAATGTATACTAAGCCTCTTTATCAAACGTCAAGGTAACCCATATCAGAGCAGCAAATTTAAACACACCCAAAAAAGGCTTAGAAGCGACCGAGTGGATGTACACAGGAATACCACATTTACATTACTCTTTTGCCACTGCCATACTGTTGGCTTATGCATTGAATACAAGGCCTTGCCTGCGTCAAATTCAAAATACCCCAAAATGGCCACCTGAAAGCATTCTTCCTATTAAATTGTTACTCCCATATTGATTGGCTATGCAGTGAATAGTTGAGCCTGAAAACTCTGCAGTGTACAATTGCAGTGTTGATGCTAAAAACCCAGCTGTGGACAATTGCAGTATTGATGCTGAAACCCAGCGGTGGACCATTACAGTGTTGGCGCTAAGGACGCTGCAGTTTAAATTGCATTGTTGACGCTGAAGACCCGGCAGATGACAATTGCAGTGTTGATGCTAAAGACCCAACTGTAGACAATTGCAGTGTTGAGGCTGAATAACCGTCAGTGGACAATTACAGTGTTGATGCTGAAGACTGTTATGTTTCGGTAGCTGAGGAGTACAGGAACAACAGCAGGGCAGCCGAACACCTGAGATGTTGGTAACTGATGGGTTGCAGATTCCTAAACTAACGACACAACTAGAGGTAGCCGTGGAGCGTTCCTACGTTGATCCTAGACGCTCGTCACAGCCTGAGAGATAACTACACTAAAGGCAGAAAGATGAAAGCAATCTGCCCCGGAGCAGATCCCAAAGAAAATAGGAAGCCCCCAAACATATAATGGCAGCTAGACAAGATGAAAATACAAACATAGGCAGAAAATAGACTGAGCAAACGTGGGGCCACAAGCTGACTAAATAGGATAGGACAGGATGATTACTTTCTGCAACCAGAAAACTCACAAAAAATCCAACAATTCTGATTACAAAAATACTGAGATCACACGATCTCGGCACCCGCTAAATCAGATCTCAGTGTGAACAAAAACCAGCCGCAGCCACTGAAAAAACAGGAAAAAGCAAATGAGCCAATAACAGTGGCTGCAATAAACTGTGAGTACCTTGGTTGGTCTAGTTTTCAAAATGAGGTCACTTGTGGGGGGTTTCCACTGTTTATGCACATCAGGGGTAGTGATTAGCGAGTATACACGTTGCACGGGTTTTCCTGAGCATGCTTTGGTGTCCTACGAGTATTTTGGCGTGATCAGAGATTTAGTTTTCATAGCCTCAATTGCATGATTTGCGGTTGCTGGACAGCCTGAATACATTTGGGAATTCCTAACAAACAGGCATTCGTTACATGTATTCAGGCTGTCCAGCAGCCGCATATCATGCAGCTGCGTCGACAGAAACTGAATCTCCGAGCACACCAAAATACACCAAGCAATGAGTATACTCACTCATCACTAATCTGGGGCTCTCCAAACGCGACATGGCGTCTGATCTCAATTCCAGTCAATTCTCATTGAAAAAGTCAAATGGCGCTCCTTCCCTTCCAAGCTCTGTTTCACAGCTTTACATTATAAACTTCTGTGAAGCACTTGGGGGTTCAAAGTTCTCATCACACATCTAGATAAGTTCCATGGGTGGTCTAGTTTCCAAAATGGTGTCACTTATGGGGGTTTCCATTGTTTAGGCAGATCAGCTTCCCAAACACGACATGGCGTCTGATCTCAATTCCAGCCAATTTTGCATTGAAAAAGTCAAATGGTGCTCCTTCCCTTCCGAGCTCTGCGTGAGACCAAACAGTGGTTCACCCCCACATATGGGGTGTCGGCATATTCAGGAGAAATTTGACAACAAATTTTGTGGGTCATTTTTCTTTTTACAGTTGTGAAAATAAAAAAAATTGGTTCTAAAGTAAAATGTTTGTGAAAAAAAATTAAATGTTCATTTTTTCATTCCACATTTCTTCAGTTCCTATGAAGCACATAAAGGGTTAATCAACTTCTTGAATGTGGTTTTCAGCAACTAGAGGGTGCAGTTTTTATAATGGAGTCACTTTTGGGTATTTTCTGTCATATTCACCCCAAACTCACTTCAAATGTGAGGTGGTCCCTAAAAATTGTTGGTCAACTTTTAACCCTTATAACTTCCTAACAAAAAAAAATATTGTTTCAAAAATTGTGCTTAAGTAAATTAGACATATGTGAAATGTTATTTATTACCTATTTTGTTTGATTTGACTCTCTGATTTAAGGGCATAAAAATTAAAAATTTGAAAATTGCAAAATTTTCAAATTTTTCACCAAAATTTTCATTTTTTTAACAAATAAGCACAAGTCGTATCAAATAAATTTTATGACTATCATAAAGTACAATATGTCACAAGGAAAACATTCTCAGAATCACCTGGATCAATTGAAGCGTTCTAGAGTTATGACCTCATAAAGTGAAACTGGTCAGAATTGAAAAAAATTGGCCCGTTCATGAAGGCAAAAACAGGCTCTGGCGCAAAAGGGGATAATGTTGATGACTATGGCTTACAGCAATGAAAACCCAAAAGTCATTATCTCAGGAAAATATAATACTTTATAACACCAGCTTGAAAAATGATTTTAAAATCCGAAATGTTGGCCTACTGAAATGTAGGGGCTCCTTTTGCATTTAGTTACTGCATAAATGCAGCATGGCATGGAGGCGATCAGTTTGGCATGCTGAGATGTAATCGAAGCCCAGGTTGCTTTGTAGCAGCCTTCAGCTTGTTGCATTGTTGGGTTGGTGTCTTCATCTTCCTCTTGGCAATAACCCATAGATTCTTATAGGGTTAAGGTAAGGCAAGTTTGTGGGCAATCAAACACTGTTGTTTTTAACCCCTTAATGTCCACTGACGTGCAGAGTCCGTCATGGCAAGGTGCCAGTTCCGGCACCAGGACGGACTCTGCTACTCATGGCTTTGATATACCACTGCGTGTAAACACGCAGTGGTAGATCAGTGCCGACAGCTGTCACAGACAGCTGACAGGCACGGCAAGTGGTGCGGGGACCTTTGCCGTCGGTCCCCGCACCTACAGCGCTGTGCTTGGTCAGTCAATCTGACTGACCAAACACAGCAGAGATCGCACAGGAGAAGCTGAAATTTCAGCTTCCCCAGCGCGATCAGTGCAGGGCGGCGTGCATGGCCAGGGCTTCCTCATGACAGCGGAGGAGCCCCCCCCCCCCCGGGGTGAACCCCCCCATGCTGCGTCGAGCGCGTGCAGGCTCGGGGGGGAAAAAGGGGGGGCTCCCCCGCCTCAGTCGGCCCCCTGCAATTTTTTTGCAGGGGCCATCTTGCCTTGAGCCCGGGGGGTTTTCGACAACCCGGGTCATCTAGTAGGAAAGCGTGGTCATGTCACGCAGTTCCACTTATTGAATGCTTGCAACCCCCGGGGTTGGGAAGCATTTAACTCAAAAAAAAGAAAAAAAATGAAAGCCAAAAAGGGACAATTTAAAAAAATTGAAAAAAAAATTAAAAAAAAAATTTAAAAAAAACCCCAAAAAATAAATTTTTTTGAAAAAAAAAAATAAAAAAAAAAAAACTAAATTTTGGTTCGCCCTCCTAAAAATCCATTTTAAAAGCGAACCCTATTAAACCCCCTTTTAGTGAAAGCCTAAAAAAAAAACAAAAAAAAAGAAAATTTCTTTTTAAGCGGATCGTTATCCGTTTTGGGGGAAAAATGAAAAAAGCGATCAAAAAATGATTAAATATTTTGGTCCGTAAAAGTTCCTTTTCCCCAAAAAAAAAAAGGTTTTCGCTACGCGAAAAAAAAAAAAAAGTTATAGCTCCGGGAAAAAACTGATGAAAAATAATTTTTTTTTTAAAAAATTTTTTTTTGGGGAAAAAACCCAAAAAAAAAAAAAAAATAAAATGAGGAATCCCGAAACCAGGCCCGAAAAAAAAAAGTGCTTTTCTTTTTCCACACAGGGAAAAAGGAAAAAAAAAAAAAAAAAAAAAAAAATTCCTGAATTGTGGTTTTTGTTCATTCGATT